>JBAJNP010000767.1:63766-79589 GCA_036877545.1 Yasuhikotakia modesta | reverse complement strand
GAAATCACTGGACCAGCTATTTGAATTAGCTATTGCTAGCTTCTCCAAAATGATCTACCCTCCCTTATAAATTTACTTTCCAAACAATTAGTGTTAGATGAAATTAAGATCTGCCCTTCATGTTTATCATCAATGCTTCATCCTGAAATTACATTCTACAAGAAAACAAACTGCATTTTATGCTAAATCTAGATAAAACACCAATGAAAGTGCATTTACCAATCAGAACAAGGCACGGGGCAGGATTATTTCACAAGACATTTATTTACTCTTGATGTCTAACCCCAGTTCAGTATCAGGTAACTATCAGGTAAACTTGGCAAGGCCAAATTCTGTGTACTGCAAACACAGGAGGGATACCACTCCTTGTGCTGTGATTGGCTGAGAGATGGAGTGGGAGGCTCTGATAGCATCAGGTGCCAGGTACAGACAGACACCAGGAGGGGTGGGTCTGACATCATCAGCAGAGGTGAATGATTAAAACTTCAAATTATGTCAAAATCACAGTTCATGTAGGAAAGGTTTGGAAACTACTTCACAATAGGGGAGTTTTAATAGGAAGGATTGCAATGACAGCTCTGAAACCTGCTTTTTCTTCCCCCCCCCCGGCTTCACATGTGACCCCAACATAATTATTACTGGCTGAGGTGAGAAATTCCTGGTATGCTATTTAGCCCATGAACAGATGACATCATCAAACCTGTGGGGACCTCGGGGGAACATATGGCTCTGGATAGCAGAAACAAACAGTTTACTAAACATTGCTTAAACACATTCATCATCACATGACAGGAACACACACATGTCTGCCTGTATGACTGCTTACACACAGACACTGCCTGCTAACACAACTGAATGATGTAATGGGGATAATATCATTCTGTTTAAGAGTGATGGACAGTAATACATTAAAAGTGATGCCTTTTCTCAAAAACATGTTTTTATTTATATGGTAGCTTGATGCTTCCTTTTTAAGTGTGCAAACATCTGTAGTGTACAAAAATTGTGCAAAGACAAACTCCATATTTCAGAGCAGATTTATAAGAACAACTTAATTTTTTTTTTTTTTTTTAAGATTTTAACAAAAATGACATGAAAAGTGTCCTTTTTTACATTTCTGACATTTCCAGAATGTAAATTATGAACCTGGTAAATTATAAAGCACTGTGAGATACAGTATTTTATTTTTTCTAGTTTATATTCTATAACACTCTAGAAATCTGTACGGTCAATTCAACATTTTCTCCTGCTGTGTGTTCTAAAGCATTTCCATCGTTCTAGTTGTTTTCCAGTGTTGACAGTGTTGTAGAGGAAAACCTTTTCTAATGTGACTACACACACATACACACACGCTGGGTGACTAAGTAAAGCCTGCATCATAATATGACCTAACATCCTACTTATACAAACACTTCTCCAGGGAGTTCGGATAGACACACACACACTTCTCTAGGGGGCCACAGGCAAAGCGTTACACATACCCCCTTGAGCCATAATGCACAGAGAACCCAGCGGAGCGCCACAGAACCACGGAGAACAGAGATCTCACGCCATCCCTGACATTTCATACATCACTTTGATAGATCACCTTATCAGCTCAGCCGCTTGCCGGCATAAGAGCTGTATTCATAAGGCTGCACGGGCCTACGAGCTGATAAAAGTATACGGCATATTCATCATTATCTTCTCAGCATTGTTTTGATGTGATAAGAGCTGAAAGCATTAAAAAAGGATGCATTATTTCCAGATGTAATATCACTTTCTGATGCAACAGAGCTGCAAACGTTGAAAAGAGAAGAAGAAGAGCGTTTTACTTCTCAAGCTTTTAAGAAATGTTCCTCAGTGAGAGGCAACTGCCATCCCTCATGGATCAATCAGGAGATATTGCAGGTTGTTGCCATTACAGATGCAATATAGGTGATGATGGGGCTGGATATGAGCGTGAGGATAGTGAGATTAAAAATGAAAAATACAAGCTTTTCTTTCAGAAAGGAGTACAGATAAAACCATTGCTCATCCATTGCTCATTTCTATACAAAATAGAATAGAATTTTTATCACCACAGGAAATTTATTTGTAGTTGAAATATTGGCACCATATTCATTTACAGATAAGACCTCATTGGAGCACGCCAGGGTTAAATGCTTCGCTCCAGGGCACAATGGTGTTAGTTCATAGACTGTCCCTAGTGGGACTTGAACATGCAACCTTTTGGTTGCCAGCCCAGATCCTTAAACACTAGATTATTAGTGAGGGAAATAAAGACAGACAAGGAGAGAGAGATAGAGAGAAATCGAGTGAAGGACTCCAAGGACTTTGCCAGCCCTTAAGAGCGGTCCCGAGCCATATTATTAAAAACAATGAATGTATCAGCACACAGACACACAAATTACCCCACACACTGGGCAATTATAAACACTCATATTCTCAGGTGCACAGAAGAAGCCATAACAGGTGCTTACACACACACACACACACACACACACACAGTCTTATCCCTAAAGAGAATGCCACTTAAGTTGTCAGGCTGAGGACGGAGTCTTTTAGACAGGTGTACACACAAACATAATATCCCCAAAGAGTGAGAGAGTCTGTGTGAGTGTATGGGGGGGGTCTTAATTTCCTGTGTGTGAGCACAACCCACCCTACTGCACACACACACACATTGGGATAGATGGTTGTATTAGATGAGGTCACACATCACACACACCTGTTCATGTGACTCACACTGACAAGGGAACTAAGGAGAAGTGTTTATCTCCAGAGAATCAATTTCATAGACACACTATTAGATGAGATCAACAAAACACAATAACAATTGCATCACACACACACCCGGAAAGTCTGATATGTAAACTGCAACACCCATAACACACATACACACACACACACACACACACAAATAGATTGTGGAATGTGTGCTGACGATGGATTCAGGCAGCACAATACTTGTGAATGATACTAACTGGCTGTTGCTATTCCAGGGAGGCATCACACTGAGTGTGTGTGTGTGTGTGTGTGTGTGTGGCAAATAGGCCTTCATCAATCAGTCTTCAAATGTTACTGAGCCGTGTGTGTGGGGGGAGACAAATTTATACCTAAAACTGAGCACAAATCTGAGCGAAACACCATTTTGGGGACATCTTCATTTGTAAAAATGCTATAAAAATAAAAAAGTATACTATATCAAATTGTAAAAAGCAGTGTGTGTACTTTACATTTGCATGTGTTTGTGTGTACTGTTACATTTGCCTTTTTTTAGGCCAAACACTGTCCTAAGAAGTTAACAAAATCTGATTCTGAAGTTCATAACTAAAAGCACATTTAAACAGTCAGCTGTGTTTGTATGCCTGGGTATCAAAGCGCTAAGCATCAGTCTTTAATTTTGTGTGAATGTGTGTGTGTACGTGTCTCTCCACACATCCAGACACCTTTAGGATATTTCTGTCCTCAGAGCAGCATTCCGGCTGACACTTGTTCCACACGCGCTAACACTTGTTCCTCAATCGCACCTCCCCATCATCACAGGCGGAAAAAACACCTACACGTCGAGATTCTTGCGCATCTCAGTGTTCCTCTCGCCGGAGAATGGGTCATATGCAAATGTGTGTCTCCACATGGGCAGCAGTTTCCCACAGGCAGCGCTAGAAAGAGTGTCCCCTCCCTCTCTGCGCTCATTCAATAGTCCTTTTCTTCTGCCTCTAAGCCCCTCTATGGCCGATAGTGGCCCACTGCATAGGTAGCAAACCCCTATTCTCCCCCTCGCTGAAGCTTTAAAACACAATAGCTCACTTAAGCATGCACACACACACACAAATACACACACACAAACTAGCCAATAAAGTAGAACCCAGCATGGCTAAGAGGGGGTTCATGAAACCTGGGCTCTTCTGGGGAGAATAAAAACGAGAGAGAGATGAAGGGAAGAGAAATAAAGAGCAGGTTTTCTTTGGAGGTATTGCTTCCTCCTCTTCCGTGGGACCAGTGGCCAAGCTAATCATTAATCCCCGTTAGCAAAAGCACAGAGATGTTGGGAGCGCTATTTGCTGAGAGCCAAATTCAGACAGGGCCGCTAGAATTAAGCAGCACCTGAAATGAAAACAACCAGTGAAAGAATTTCTGACAGGAGTTCTTTTTAAAAACAGTGTGAAATTAAAACTGACTGTTTCATTTTTAAATGAATGTATTCTGGCCTGTCGAGTGTGATTTCCTTCATCTGTGTTTTAATAATCTTTCATCATCACAATATAACACATTTCTCCGTTTCTGAAACGTGACTGAAACTGTTTGGGCGGCGAGAATAATATTAAGCAATAAAATCAATTTAATAATTAATTAAACCCCGCCCTACCTGTTTTATAATATGCTGAATATTCTGTTTTGCTTGTAAAAATGGCACAATACAGAAGTTGTGAGTATTGTTTCCTGTTGACTGTGTTGTGTAGTATTAAAGCCTGAGTGGGCTTATCACTGTGTAATGGGACAAACTGTGGAGTCCCATTTCCCTGTAATTCCTTTTTATTCACCTAATCAACAAAACAAAAGAGCCAATTTCCTTCTCTGACCCTCCTCAAAAAGAGAACTAATGTGTGCAAGACAAGAGAAAAAACAAACTAGACCTCAGTTAATTAAAAATGCACCATCACACACAAGCTAAGAAGTTCTCACTCACATACAGTGTTTTCCACATGCTTAAACACACACATATTCACACACGGCCCTTGATGAGAAGGAAGCCATGTTTGTTATGCAAAGCACAGGAAGAGAGAGAAGAAGAGCCTGCCAGTTTACAACAGTTCTTCACTGTCACCTCAGCAGGCCTCCAAAACACTGACCCCCATCTTCAACAAATCCCTCCCCCACCTGACCTCCACACGGGGGGCAAACTGAAAGGGAATGGGGGGAGAGTGGGGTAAGAACAGAAAAACAGGGGCTGCCTCTGAGCTTTGTTACCTAGAGATTCATTCAGTGTGTGTGTGTGTGTGTTAGGGGCTTTAACACACAGCCAATTTGTTACGCTGGACGCCTCACAATGGCACAGGGGGGGAAAGTGAAGTCATACTCAAGGCAATGCTTGGGCGCTCATGGCAGAGGTCACTAAACATCACCCGCTACTGTGGCTGAGAGAAAGGGTCACAAGAGGAGAGATCTGCTGTCTTTCTCAAGATTTGATTCTATCAGAAAACATACTGAGGAAGTCACTGAAAATATGGACAAATGAAAGTTTCCTCCTCGGCTAAATCCCAAACAGGGAGAGCTGCTAAATGCTAGCAGATGGCTTTTAAAATGTCCTAGTAGTGCATTCCCCCGCAGAAAAAACGCTCGCCTTTTTCTCTCACACACACCTACAGAAAAAAACGCATGCAAACAACATTACACAATTTCCTAAACTATAACGTTCCAACATAATGTGCATGAGTAACATTTTACAGAAAATAAGCATCTGTGTTTATTGGTTTAGGCCCTAGAAAGTTTGGTACAGGGTGTGGAAATAGCCCAGTGTAGTAATTAAAGTTTTATCAGCCAAATAAATTCCGCTACACCCATTTTATCACAGCGCTGAACTATAGTGTGACGTTGGGCCACAGCTCTATAAAGGTAATGACAGAAAACAAGCAAAATATTACTCATCTTTCATTGGGTGTCCCAGCTAACAACTTTGAGTTGCAGGATGTTTCACTTAGCATTTCCATGAAGTTACAAATGTCACAAATGTTATTTTTAAAGAACACTCAAAATGTCTAGCTTTTTAGACTGTTTTTAGACTTAATGTTATTTCTTGGTTATCAGAACGTTAAGCATTCTGTAACACTTTCAAACATTAACAACTAACAAAGAAAATATATATATATATATATATAATATTAAAACTTTTCTACAAACATGTAAAAACTGTTCTACTGCAAAAACATTTTTAACAACTTTGATAGAACTTTTACCTAACATTACTCAGTGTTCTAAGAAGGTTCCCTCTTAGGTGCCATTGTGAGTAAATCTTTGCACATTTGCCTCATTTCTGAGGTGTAAATTTTCCCCTCAACTGTCTCTATATAAAAATACAGCCTTGCTAAAGTTCTTTTGAAATATAACCACCATTTTGGGAAGCCACTACAAAGCACAGCACGCCTAACGGCTGCTGCCATGTTTATTTTCTTAGCCATGCTAATACCGGTCAGCCACATTCCTCTATTCCCAAACTGGGAGGTTTCAAATTGCCCTCCAGTCCTCTTGGCGAGAGCCAAAGGTGGAAGGGACAGAGAAAGGGCTGCCCTGTGAACAACACCTGTCGTCCTGCAGACTATTAGCACCTTTACGTTTATAGCTTTGTCTCCTGGTCACCTTAATGTTACGCACAAGAGAACAGCAAGTGGCCGAGAACGTTGGTGAAAAATGACACACTGACCCAAACTTTTTGTTTAGCTTCTTTCTAAACCTCAAATCACAAGCATTCTTAATGTTCCAACAAAAAAAGTGTTTTGCTAAACTGTATGTTAAGCAAGCCAGTGACATACTTTGAACACTCAGTGACAGTTTCTGGAGCGGTTTGTGATATAAGCTAGGTGTGTTTTAAATAAAGCTACACAGGCACGCGGCTTTGAGATGTTTAGACACAGTCCAACACGGTTCTTCTTACTAACATTCTACAGATATCTTCACCTGAGACAGCTTAAAACACTCTGAGAAAGTGTTGGCTATTTAGCATTCCACTTCTAGATGAAGAGTCCAAATTTGTGGACTGTTTTCAATGCCTCAAGTGAAGCACATGCAGGCCTTAGGATTTCAGAGCTTACGTATACCATGCACTGCTAACAGATGAGAGTAAATCCATATTTAGCATCATACATCTATAGATATAAGCGTATTTTGCTTTCAAGAAGGTGGTTCCAGAGACTAAGTGTGAGAGAATCATTCTCTAATTAATTCTGTAACTTCTGTAAAAAATTCTTCCCCTTCCTCACAGCCTCTTAAGTTAACACCCGGCCTTCAGCCAAAGCAACAGGCATGTCACAGATTTTTCACCTGATGGTGAATTGCTTTCACGTGCTTACTGTGTCTGGTAAAAGACTCAGCCCACCGCCTCCCCCCTTCCGAAAACACCTTTACAGCCGTTCCAAATGGCCATCACTTTCCTGACGGTCATATAAAAGGTACATCTTACAGGTAGGCTAAACATTGCCCATGTCTAACAACGTCAATTAACTTACTCCTGTGACTTATGTGTGATCAGCGCCATAAAAACATTGGTGCAACTATTAAATAACCAAACAGCACATGTCACCTGGGATTGGCCTTATGTATCAGAGCCACAAACAAGTGGAGCTATAAAAAGAGCGTTTAATAAATACAGGATTGCAGTCTGAGAAGGGTGTGTGAATTGTAGTTCATTACAAAGATGCCACTTTGAGCACACAGGCAGTTTATTTCTATATACACAAATCCACAAAGTACCTTCTACGGTGTAAAAGCTGTCCTTGGCTGATTTAAATGGCTTCAAAGTTAGTGAGTTAAAAGAAAAACATTCCATTTATCTTGATTATGGGTAATTAAAATGAAGGTAAGTCTGGTAAACAGAAGGTGAATCCATCTATTAGAAGACAGTTTGTCTCCAGTGAACATTTACTGTTGCCCTTTACACCAAACGGTGAAGCACTCAGGCGGCCACATTGCAATTATACACGGTCTGATCAACACGGCGCTAAGGGGAGGGGCGTATGCTAATGACGCCGGGACGCGCACAGTCGGGGGGCGTTCATCACGCACCGGGAGCGCTCATCACGCACCGGGAGCGCTCATCACGCACCGGGAGCGCTCATACACCGCGGGTGCGCTCCGGGGTCACATTCAATACGTGACTTCAAATAATTAACCATCAGTGCACACGGTGCTTTGATATAACCGCGGCATCACAAACCTCGTTATTCTGCTCCAACACTGTTTGGGGGAATCGATCAAAACGATTAATAGACCAAATTGATGTAAAACAAAGCCATTGATTTGACTTCAAATAACAAATCTCGTCCCTAAATGGGGTGTTTACCCTCCATAAGATACAACCACAACAAGCAGGTGTTGTGCACGGCTCAGGTGCGTCTCCGCGTCCGCTGTACCTGCAGTGCGGTGAGCGGTGCCAAACGCCCTATGACAAAGCACTAACGTTACCAAACAGCACAGCGGAAAAACGCAGTAATATCCTCAACAAAGCCACATCATTCCAGCTTTAACAAAACGCCTAAGCTTTTTTGCTATCGCACGGGAAGAATAAAGAGCGATGGTCCAGCACCTACAAGTAACGTAGATGCTCTCTGCACGGTGGCGATGTTTTACAACAGCTATTAAGAGTAAAGCCCCACAGAAAGCTGGGTGATAACGGGCACCCACCCTTTCTCTAGTAAAAAAAACAAATGACAACAGCTGAGAGGGCATGCGAGATACACTGCACATATATCTTTTTTATACCTGCACAAGTTGACATTTGCTGCAACGCACGAGAAACGCCTTCCGTCGGCTTTCAAAACGAGACAATGTATCTCAAAGGGAGAGAAAAAACACCGCTTCCTTGTTCAGCGAGTTGAGGCACCGAGGAAAATCGATAAAAAGACGCTGCCGGATGGTATTTAAAAAACTAAGTGACATTTGTCTTCCCCTCCGATCAGGTATATAGGCACATATTTACAGGTCGCTCACGCGCGCGTGCAGAGGGAACCGCTACATGGCGCGCGCGCATGGCGTCAGCCCGATGAAAGTGTCTGTCTCGACTCATCTCTCCACAAAACACCCATCACCACTAACCTTAACCCGTCAAAACAATTAAAGACACGTTGTGCATTTTGACACGAGCGGGTTTGCCCGCATCCCCTCTTACGATGCAACGTTACGCGTTTGTATTAAAAGTATTAAAAAAGTGCATCTGAGTTTTACACGCGCGCCAACGAGAAAGAAACGCGTGCCTCCCGTTTCTCCGTATCGATCCTCTTATCATTTGTCCGACAAAATGACTTCAGCTTAGGTCTAAACCTCGGGACGATGGCACAGCCTACACCCAGACGAACCGATATAATTCAGGAGAGAAATCGGTAAGTTAATAACGCGGGCGTGCATTAAAAGCATAAAGCTACATACAGTCCTTAAAGCAAGTAAGTGTGAATGCAGTAAGTCCAGCAGCGGCGTCCGGGCGCGATTTATCGGTATTGTGTGCGCTGCTCGGGATGTATACGCAATCCTTATATAGGCTGTAACAGTTTCGCACTAGACAGCCCTCAGACTCCTTTCTTTTCAGCGGTACCACCCAACTAGAAATGTGGCAGACTGGTTTCACAAACAGGTTGCTTTGACTGGCATCGTGCTTTTGAGCTGTCCGTGCCCCGGTCCCACAGGGGAGCCGGGGACCGAACTGTTACATAAACACACCCTTATTTTGTTGCTTTCTAAACTTCAGTCGGAGTTTAAAAGGAAACTTTGCTGTCAAACGTAACTGTAGGCTTGTCTCTTTTCCCAAGCAACGTGCTGGTGTGCTGGTGCTGGCGAAGTGAGACTCGTAGCTGAACCGTAGAAACTAAAACAAGCCTTATCGCATTAATAAAAAAGGGTTTATTCAGTAACATTGCATAAGGTAAAATGGCAGCACGCATAATGTTTATGGTTTTAAAGAGGCTATTCTTAGTATTGCGCTAGCTCGCTAGCTACCTGCTACCACGCAGACAGCGGAACAACCCACTGCAGAAATATTAAAGTTTGTTGTTAACGAAAATCAAGGAAAATCAACACAGCCGGCCGGTCTGTTTACAAACACGCAACACATTCACTCCGGTTTAAGCCCTTAAACCGATTTACGAGAAATCAATTCACCCGCACCGGACCAAACAGGTACATTTCGGGCAAGAAAATAAGTTTCAGTTCGACTGAACCCACGGAGGACGAGCAAACCGAACCGACCAACGGATCCGACTCGAATGGACGTGTTTAATCGCAAAGGTTTCTATAAAGTGAACGAAAGGCGAAGGCAAATAAAAGGGGAAACAAAAGCGAGGGTCGGTTATATGGGACTGGGTGCGAATAACGGTCCGCACGCGCTCGTGCACCGCTAGGCGGTGAGAGAGTAGCGAGCGCGGCAGGTATAACGGTGCGCTGCATAGGGGCTATAACCCAGCGCGACTTTCCAGCACTTTGACGGACTGGAAATTGAGCGGCTCGGGACGTTCAAGAGTCCGGAGTTGAATGAAATCAGCCGTCGCCGGCCAAAGTGAGCGGCGAGCGGTAGGAGCGAAAGGTTTTTACTTACCGTTTGTCCTCCTCGGGTTCGCCTGCTTTCTGCGCTTACACCTGGGGCCATCCGCCATGATCCTTTCGCTGTGTCTAAATGCTGCTGGAGAGTCACCTCCTCTCGCCCCCACACCTCCCCTCCCTCCCTTCTACTCCACCCCCCCTCCCTGCACCTGGTTTACGACACTCGGCTTTACGACATTACCTTCTGGCTCCTACACCTCTCTCTCTGGCGCTCAGACCCCGGTCTCTGCCCAGCGCCCGCCCCTCGCACCATGCGCTTCCCGTGGCGCTGCTGCCTCGCGAAGTTAGTTACCCCACCCCAGTCCTGCTCGAAACGGCCACTGAACAACCTGGTCATGTACACGGAGGCAACTTAGAAGGGTGGTTCCCAGGAAAACCCCAAACGATGAAGATTAAACCCGAATCCAGCGTCATCAGTCATAACACATTTTGCTCAGTAAGAGAGGAGGCGGGGGAAGTTTGACACGTGCACCTGTTTGTTGCGCGCGTGCACGCGTATACATAGTAACATGTTGTGATGTTTCTCCCACCTCTTAAAACAAAACTAGTTGCAAGCCACAGCTAAATAATGAACATTTACACCATTCCCCAAAAAGAGAGTTAGTTTAACACATTCATCTTCTGTGATAACGTGGTCTGGCTGGACATGGAGTCAATTATTATAATAGAAACAATATAAATGTTTATGAAACGCAAAGCAATTTATGACACAACAGAAACGAAAGGTTTTCAAAATATAAAACCATTTTAAACAGAAGGATTTATATATTTGGTAGAATTAATTCGACAACCTGCCCCAGTGCTTGTTTATTAAAGTCCCCATATTTATATATTTATTCACATTTATAATGTATTGTGTCTATCAATATAATACAGACAATTTTAAATCTTTTACATGGCAGTAGGGTTTCCCACATAAGTAAATTATACATACTGTTTTTATTTAGCTCATATCTGAACGCAAAGGAACTTCAAAGTACTGTCGTTCACTTATATATTATTAAAAGTCATGTCACCTGACTGATGCTCGTTTGCTCTGATGTGACCGAGTTTGTTTTTTATTTTACAATAGCAAAGCCATTACAATAACTTTAATGTAAGTTAACTGTCTTATACTTGTGAGTCCACAATAGAAAATGTAACATTTACATAATATTTTGATGTCTGTCGATGGGTATATAAATGGGTATATATCTAAATGTGTTATGGGAGGGTCTGTATATTTGTATCAATTTAAAGCATTAGGGAAACATGACTCTCAACAGTGTGTGTGTGTGTGTGTGTGTGTGTGTGTGTGTGTGTGTGTGTGTGTGTGTGTGTGTGTGTGTGTGTGTGTGTGTGTGTGTGTGTGTGTGTGTGTGTGTGTGTGTGTGTGTGTGTGTGTGTGTGATTGTGTAGGAAGCAGGAATGCAGTGTGTGTCTCAAGGCAGAGGGAGGATCATGGGACCCTCATTGCTCAGTGATTCAGTTCTCCACCCAAAGAAAGAGCTCGCTGTTCCCCGGGGATGTTTACTCCTCTGACTCTGACCAGCGAGAAACGCGTGAGAGGAAGAGAGAATGAGCGAGAGACACTAACAGAAAGTGGTACTGCAGCAGCAAACGAACACAGAAACCAAAGGCCACAGAGAAGGAGGTGGAGAAACGTACCATAAATACAGGATGGAGAAAGTCAAACTATTTTAAAAGCGCTGTAAAATCTGACTGGGGTGATTTCTGTAGCCCAACCATCATATTCTTTATACACTAATCAATAATTAATCAGCATTTTTCATATTCTTCTAACAATAATATTGATTTAAAGATAATTAAGACCCAATCAGTTTTTAACCTTGTGTGATTATGTTGTAGCTTTGAAATCTTAAATTCATTGAGTGTCACAAAATGAGTTCCTAGTATAGAGTCCTTAGGAACGTGGCCTTGGTATGTGGGCACAAAATAGCACGAGACAGGTGTCCCTGCTGGTATGAAACATACGTTTAAGTCGATCAGTCAGTAAGAGCACTTCCTGTTGTGGAACACAGCTTATTATTTAATATTGGCAGAGTAATTTAACTTCTGAGTTTATGAAAGAATGTCTTATCATCATGTTTTGAGAAAACTGAACACCTCACCTTGAGCTGTGTGAGCATGTGGTAACATAATGGATCAGAATAGGGCTGAAGAACAGAAGATGTGATCTATGACATGTTAAACTGTTTCTGGAGCAGCTGCTATCATGTTTGACAATCTATAGAACATGTGAAAGATTATATGTCCGAAGAGTGCTGATATTTGAAATGTTTTTGGACCTTGTGTCCTAGTATGAAGATTACTAAAGACTATCTTTATCCTAACCAATCAGGATCAAATGTTTGTGTAAGCTAGTTGACTCTGTTAGCTTAAATACTACTAAATTAAATGTAACAGCTGGTTGGCCTAGGAACTCCTTGCGAGTGGTGAAGCTGACTTTTGTTGGCAAAACTACAATCGTTTTCCTTCAGTAATTTTTTTTCCTCATCTCTTCTTCCTCGTCTTTATTCATCATAACTGGTCTGTGGGTCTTAACTGTAAATCCCCTACAGTATGTCCCATATTTTCAGACATAATATTTAAAGCTCATTAAACATTTTAAACAGTTCCTGATCGCATGCTTATAGTATCTTAAGGAATATAAATGCAGCAGGTCAAAATATGAGCTTGACTTTCACAACAAGGACACTTTGAGCTGAAGCACCAACTCGGTACCATCTGAGGAGCTGCCGTTCTCTGTTACAGGTCACAAAAGCGAGTGCTGCAGCAGTGGCGGTAGAGCTATTCTTGTACCTGATGACTATCAGGTTTCTGTCAGAGCTCAGCTGGGTGTGGCGTCTTTGCACGGGTCTGCAGCACGCAGCCCACATTGATTGAATGAACACACCATATAATCTCACAACGATACGCTCAGAGTCAAAGCTTGTTGCACAAATAAAAAAAAAAGTCCTCAGTCTATTTTGTGGCCTGTTGTTGCATTTAGTTACAGTGTCACTTCAGTGTTTCACAGCAGAGATGTGGCTGTCCCAGTGTGCTGCAGTGAGTTCATAGTGCTTCTGGCCTTTAAACTTCCTGTGGGTTTGCTTTTTGTATTTGAGCTGAGGTGTGATCACACCAAGAAAATGGTTTTCATAAAATGGAGTTAGGTAATACGCTTGAAGGGAACCATGACCTTCTTAAACATTCCAACGCTGTCCCACATGTTTATTTAAATCTGTAAACACTCACCAGGTGAGCCATGGTCATGAGAACAGGAAGTGGAAAAGGAAATGAAACAATGGTTAGGAGACAAATGACAGGGCAATTTCATTTTGAATGTTTAGAGAGAAGACAAGGAACGTGTTGAAAGCGATATCCTCAAAGTGGAATCATTGCAAAGAAAATCTATCAATAGTTTGGAGATGGTCCCTGGTGGTAGCCTCAGATAGCCTCCCTGTCATCTGTCTAAATCTCTCCAACCCATGGCCTCCTTCACTTCATCAAACAGACAACAGACAGAGCTGAGTAAGGTGCCTGTCCCTTCATCATTAAGCCAGTTCTCTGCCTATGGCTGCTGACAGTGAATTATTCAACAGGACAAAGTGCTCTGTGGCTGTACTGAGGCTTTAAAGAGCAACAGATAATAATAGCATTAATGTCCATAGAAACTCGTTAAGTGAGTTAGCACTCTGCTTTCTGCCTTGCTAAGATATATATTTATTCACAGGTTTGCATGTGCATATAATGGAAAGACACGATGTGGAAAAGGGCAGACAGGTTTGGCCTTCTGTCCTTAATGAAGGGGTTTGAGCTGCGTTCCCCTTCTGGACAAAACCATTGCAATAAATGGGAGAACGTTGGTGAATTTTTGGAAGAAGTGAGGTAAGCAGCTTTGGGTGGGATTATACGAACATCATCTTTTTAAACGTCCATTAAGAATTTTGTTGGTACGTGTTGCAGTCCCAAACAAAAACTGTCACTTGGACTTGGAAAAGCAAAACGCTAAAATATGGTTCAGTGGTTTAGCTTGTCTTTAACCAGGCGTTGGTTTAATTCTCCCTGTGTGTAAGTGACTTCAGCAGCTGTCCAGCTGAGTTTGCTCCAGGTGCCACTCTGCTCCAACAGGCAGACCGACGAGCTCGGCGACAGATGGGCACTGAAACACAGAAAAGGTGAAAAACAGACTTTCCTTGGCTTGGGGAAAAAAGAAAAGAAAAGCATTTCAGTGAAAGGCAGGCTTCATCAAAGATCAATGATGAGGCGTTTTGAAAACCACACACATGCTCTCTCTCTTTCTGCTAGCGCTAACCGACTGGAAAAAGACAGGGCTATTATTCTGTGGAAAGTCCAGTCTATTCCCATTTTCCTTGGATGCTGCCATTTCGACATGAAGTCATATTTTCTCGCAACGATGGAAAACAAAGAGTAAAAATAATGCTACTGCATATATTAAAACTACATCCAGCGTGCTATTAAAGTAAGTTCAAACGCCAGTAGTTTTTATTCCCAGTTACTGGTGACAGGACCACACAGGTGGACAAAATGAAACCCCAACAATATCTGCCATCCAAAGGCCGCCGGTTCCAGTCCACCTGGATCAGTCAGGATGGCATTTTAAAGGAAACAGTGATGACATCATCAACAGAACTCACTTCCATTAAAGCTGCTGTGTTGTTTTTTGCCTCTTTACTGCCACCTCTGTCTGAAAGATAAAACTGCAGTTATTTTCTCAACAGTGATGACAGGTTTAAACACTGAACAACTGCTGTGAACAAACAGCTGGACATAGTAGCTGGATCTTCTTTCTGTTTACAGACCATAATTTCCTGTGAAATTAAACCAACTTAACAAAATTATATTATATTTATAAACTTACCGTTGGGAATAAGAGTAAGCTTATGAGAGTGCTGAACACTGATCTGTCATGTACTTTATTTTTAACCAAAAAAATGCAGCTTTAAAGCAAGTAAATATAATATAATTTATTATTTTATATTATATTTAAATATGAATATAATTTATTATTATAAGAATGTTTTGTTTTTACAGTGTGTTGCAACAAAAACTTTTAAATGATTAGACCAGGTAAACATAAATCTCTATATAACAATAGCATGTTCCCTAATTTTACAGCGTAATCTAATCCTGCCTTAAATCTACCTTTTCCTTTTACTGGCAAAGTAAACGGGGAGTCAGAGGGAATGGGGCATGAAGAGAAGAATGAGTGAGAAAGGAAGAGAGGAGATAGAAGGAGAGACAGCAACATGGGAGGGGGCTGAAGCCATCCTCAGTGCTCTACATTAAGGGATCAGGCCGCGTCTCTGTAAATGAGTATTGATTCCCCTCCTGGCGGGATCATTTAGGAGATTAATGCTGGCAGTACTGTTTAGGGGGGAGTTTCAGTTAGTCCAGGGGGGAGCAGAGTCAGAGCTGCCCAGGACAGAGAGCCTGCTGTGGGGCTACGTGGAGAACAAGCCCCTACCTCCCCTTCTAACCATCTGGACTAACAGCTCAGGGCGCCAGCTGTGTGGGGGAGGGGAAAGATGGTGTG
>JBAJNP010000767.1:0-63722 GCA_036877545.1 Yasuhikotakia modesta | reverse complement strand
TAAAGGAGTGAGAGGGAAAAAAGAAAGGAAGAGGAAATTCTAAAGACACAAGGAAATCAGATGAAAATGAAAAGAAAGGTGAAATCTGTAGAAAGTAATTTAGAAAGTGAGACTCTTGGGTAGGTGCAAAGGAAAGAAAGAAAGAAAGAAAGAAAGAAAGAAAGAAAGAAAGAAAGATGGAGGCAGACAGGTGTGAAGTACAACTGGAAAAACAGAGAGATAAAAAAACAAGGTAGAGATTGACAGGTAAATACAAAAGGTTAAGATGAAAGAAAGAAAGAAAGAAAGAAAGAAAGAAAGAAAGAAAGAAAGAAAGAAAGAGTGGTGAATGAAACAAAACAGAGAAACTCCAGTAACCCCTGGGAATGCGTTCAGACATCTTCTATTATACAATCACAGAAAACAGAAACGTAATCAGCTCAATCCAGGGACAGATCATCAGTGTAACTCAAACAGGCATCTGCCAGAGACTACACAGATTTAAAGATCCCATGAAATCAGCACAGGTTTCTTTCCTGTGTTGATGTATTTCCTATTAAAGGGAAGTTTGGGTGCAACAAATCGAATTAACAGCCAGATGAATGCAATCAATTGTTTTTGGTCTGTTTTGCAGAATAAAAAGTCTGCCAATTTTAAATCTATACGTCTGCTAAAATTAACTCACAAAAGTGCATTATAGACGTGCCCTCAAGACATAAGTTCAGCTGGCTGAAAGATGCTAACATCTGTGTAGAAATTTTGAAATTTCAACATGTCATAAGTGATTTGTTTGTCTTCCAGATCCGAGGCCAGAAAAATGAGTTGATTTTTTATGACATGATCCAGAACAATAAGCCAAAAACTGGTTGTCAACCGGTGGGCCTCAGCCGGTAATGCTGTGTACATGTTTCAGAAGTTGAGGTCTGAATACGCAAACATAAATGTCATGACAACAAAACTATTCCAGAGCCCAGAAGAACTCAAGCGTCTAACAATGGAATGTTTAGAAGGCAAGATTAAGTTGTCAGTCCTTTAACATTCCCCCTTTTTAAGAACAAGGTCATTATGATTTCACTTCCTCTTTGCTGGATTGTCCCTGAACAGGGTGCAGTTCTGACGCCCAGAGAGTTCGGTCCCACCCAACACCTACAACCCAACAGCATCTAATTCCATCCTATTGTAACTCAATGTTAAAAATAAAGAAAACTGAAAGCCTACTTCATAACTTCTTATGCATTAATAATGTTATTGATTTACAACCAGGTATAATTTAAATATATAAATGTATGTCATTAAAAGCAGTAAAACAACTTTTTGCATGGAAACAAACACAGTTACGTAAGCATATCAAATGTATTCACCCCTGTTGCTCTTGTGAAGGTAAAAGGACTGGATTTGTAAAATATGTGACACTTTCTAAAGTTAGTGAATTCACTCAGCCCTGAGATTATCTGCAGGAAAAAATGAGCACGTGGGGAGAATCGCTGCAGCCACAGCGGGCTGATGCGCATGTGTGCATGAGAAGGGATTTTTTGGATCATCCAGGTTGTACGGGTGGGTTAACTCTGTCACGCAGATTAGAGGAGATGCTTTCCAAATGTTCCGTCAAAAATTCACCTCGCAACCACGGCTAAAATTTATTTTGTGTGTTTTGGAACGACGAAATCTTTCTTCTGCTCATTTGTTGGCATGTCTTAAAGCACGAGTCGTGTGCTTCCCACACTCACACATACAGAACGCGCGCATCCAGCCCAAAAATCCCTCCACGTTCAGGCGATGCGCAGATGTGAGGACGCACCTGAGAGAACGCAAGAAAAAACGACAGAGAGTCAGAGAGAAGCCAACAGAAAGAAAAGTTTGTCATCCAGGTGTTTTCATTGAAGGAAACTTTCCAGCGAAGGCATTTGGACATCCTTCTTATTACTTTCCTAAGTTTTGTTTTCCGCTGGTTCAGTCTGTTCCCTTGCATTAGCGGGTCGAGATTTCCATGTTTAGTATGCAGGCATTCAGAATTCCTGCCGTCATGTGGATAGATTTGCTGTATTAGCATGAAGCTAATTTCTTTTCAATATGCTGCGGGATTTATGGCTTTTAATTACCAAAGACAGATAAAGATGAAGCCAGTAAAGATTTTCTCATTAAAACATCCTGATTTTGAAAAGCTTGAACGCGCAGAAGTTAAACTGAACGGTATATCCTGAAACCACAGTAGTTCTGTGATGATGTGATTAATCACAGTCACTCTAGTTTATCACCAATGGTGATTATACCTATACAGTACAATGCATTACTCTCAATGTATCTGCGTGTCTTCAAAATATAATGGCCATCATAAAAAGTATATTTACAGTAAATTTGCTTAGGTACTTTAAACCCTGACCTGTGACTTTACATGTGAATTATTACCTTTTAATATTCTTCACAGGCTCGACTCTGATATATTCACTAAACTTTAACAGGGTGGAAGATGCACACTGGGTACTTATTACACAGAATAGACCACAGTGTTGATATAAGAAGTGATACAAAAAGTAACAGGAATGAGGGGAAGTGGTTGTGTACATTACCGCACATCTACACTCAAAAGTGAGCTGGTATGGGGTCAGCGGTCCATAAACGCTACACACTCAGTCTCTCAAACCATAACATACAGTGCATACAGGAAAATGAAGAAAAGAATCCATGAATAAAACGCTCTCACAGCCTTTTTTTACTACTATTCAGCTAACTCATGTCATGAACCCGGTGTCAACTCTGTGGGAGCTAAAGACAAACTTCAAAAGACATATCAAAAAGAGAAAAGCATGTTTTTCTGGGTTGGTGATACATAACTGAAAGCGGTGTCAGGTGTACTTCTGAGGAAAAATGAAGGTTGCGCTGTATCTATTTGAGGAAGCTCACCAACAGTGGCATTTAGAGCTTTTCAGAAGAAGCCAGAAAGTTGTGTTGAAACCAACAAGAGTGAAAAAGAATCCTGTAAGCTTTCGGTTTTATGCCAGGCAGCTGAAGAACAGGCGGGTCGTCACACTTAGTGGCCCCAGTGGAGCAATTCATTGACTCACCTTTTCTAAGACTCTCTGATGGCTGTGACGGGTTTTACAGAGAAAAACATTCAAATGGCTCCTGTTACAGACAACCATAAAGCATTACAAAATATGCCTGAAACAAGTGAGGGAGGAAGGAAGAAAAAGAGAGAAACAGGAAGAAAAAGAGAGACTAAACAAACTAGCGCAAGAGGATCTTTATCTAACTGTTTCTTATTCTCTCTTTGTAAACATAAATAATTACCTGGTTGTGCTTTGTCTCAAAGACACAAGGTTTTCATTCCAATATTTAAAAAAAAAACAACAATAAACCATGAAATATTAATAAAATATTCTCTCAATAATGCTAGAAATGACAGGGACAACTACTGAAATCACAATTGTTGTGAGTTTCAGTTTAAGCATACTAAGATTGCATGAAACTAAATAATGAGGTAACCCAGCTAACAATTTTAGGTTGTAAGAATGTTTACAACCTTAGTAACCAAAACAATAAAAAAGTTATTTTAAAAAGTTCTAGAAATGTTCAAAATGTCCAATTGTGTATACATTACAGTTTTTACTTGGATATTGCAAGAACATTTTTGAAAAGTCTGACAGAACTTTGAGGAAACGTCTAGAGAATGTTGACCAATGTTTTTAAAATGTTCCCTGTTAGCTGGATAGTCAATAGCAGTTTCATGTAACAATAAAACATGATTCACACTATAACAGACAGTCATCCACACACCACCATCAGAGCTGTTGAGTAACACTGAAAAATCTGCAACACGCACCATCAGATTTTCTCTCTAATATTTTTCTCTGCATTTATTTCAGCTTCACCCTCCACATCCAATTTCTAGTAATAGCAATTCTTGTCTTTAGCATGTAGATGTGAAACGGTTACAAGCCTATTGCGCTAGTTTCATTGCATTAGTCCTGTTATGATGAAATCACATTTTTACATGCAATGAGATTACAGTTTAATCCCTGTTTAATAGGCCAACTGAGTCTGGCTCACATTTTCTTGCAGATCCTTAAATCCGATAAGAAAACTGTCTACAACTTGCGTTTTAAGCACGTGCACGTATCCAATATAGCTAAATACAAGCAGGAGCAAAACATGCTGGAGTAAGGGTGAAATCAAGCTATATACTTATAATTTATTTGTTTAAAACAATACAAAGCACGATCTGATTATTTGCATTGAGGTATAATGTAAGTAAGTCATTAAAAATAAACTTTAAGCAACTATACAGCTCTGATAGAAAGCATGCATTGCTGTCTGACAGCACGTTGTGACTTATTCGTGTCCTCCGATTGGCTGCATTTACAAGTGTTGCCTGAGCCGTACCATCTTGTCCTAGGGGTGAGCACGAAACTATGTTACGTATGTTGAAAAAGCACACACTACATCACTATTAAAACAATCACAGTCAATAATAACAGTTGTACTAAGTATATAAAAAGTAATTTTTGAAAGCATCACCTTGTTGTAACAGAAGAATCACGATCTTTCTCTTCGCAACACCCACCGTTGCCGATATGAAG
Source organism: Yasuhikotakia modesta (assembly GCA_036877545.1). Classification (NCBI taxonomy): domain Eukaryota; kingdom Metazoa; phylum Chordata; class Actinopteri; order Cypriniformes; family Botiidae; genus Yasuhikotakia; species Yasuhikotakia modesta. Next base: position 59,166 of record JBAJNP010000767.1, on the reverse strand, counting down.
TCTCGCCCAAAATGGCGGCGGAGAGACAGTTATGAAGATGTGTCGATCTATTGACCAAATTAATGTTTTGCATGCTTCAATTCAGCGACGGGTCCTCTGAACGAGCTGGAGGACATTTCCGGAAGGTGAGATACAAGATGTTTCGTTTATTTCCAGGCAATCTTTCTGTTTTCCTGCAGAAAAGCGGCTTTCCGATGGGCTCCCCGTGCAGCCGTGTTGTTACGACTTTATCTTTAGCCAGTATAAATTTAAAGCGATCACAGGTCGAGGCCTTCATGATGCGTTTATTATAAAGAGCATTGCACGATCTATGATAAACTACAGCATAATGAAGGTTTATTGCAGAAGCACGTTCCTGACCGGCATGGAAAAGTTGTTTATTTACATTGGGTTTGTTTACAATCATGTCGCTGCACACAGTGCAAACACAGCTGATGTTTTACAGTCAGATATTATTGCAATAACTATAATGTAGTAACAGTAGCACGTTTATAGGTTAGCCAAGTTTGTTTGCATGGCTGTGGTCTTTGTAATAGCAGAAATCTCTGTAACTCAGGAAAGACGTTTTAATGGTAGATGAAATAATTGTCGTGAGCTGAATTTGATAACTAGTAATGCAGTTTCTTTTAAATGTGAAAATGGGTCTCACTTTTAATTCTGATCAGTCATTGTTGTGAAGTTCCTGGATGCCAACAGGTGCTGTGTGTGTGGACCGGTACCTGTGCAGTACCTGTCCCTATATGCATGTTAGTCATTTGTTAGTAGTGCAAAAAGTACATTATTTATTGCTATTGCTTTCCTAAAATCCACAATGTATTTAATTTCATTTAGATGGTGAGCTGACAGCTTCTATTAAGTTTTATGTGTCACCGACCCAGTTCATAATTTGTAAGGCTGTGCTGTGTGGTATATATGAGTGTCTTGCTTGCCTTACGCATGAGGCATTGACAAACTTCATCTATTAATAATGCTCTGCGGTTGTGTCATCTAAGTGTCATCTCCCAGTCTGTAAACATTGCAGGCCATGAGCAGACCTGTTAAACACAGGATTTTTTTTTTAGAAACAATTTATTTTTTCTAAGCTGGTTGAAAGTCTCTTTACATCTTAATAGCAGTCGCTAATAAAGTGGTCTATATATATTTATATGGAAATGTACATTGGGTGAAGGGTGCAGGACCGTAAAGTGTCCGTCCAATTATTATATTCAGTCCACATGCAATGATAGGTTGTCCTATTTGCCTGTCAAGCTATGTATTTGCATATTTTTCCACACACTGCTCATGCAGACATATCCGCAATTTAATGTGTTGGAAGACGCGTGGCTTTGGAGAGCGGTCTGAAGAGGGGTGGGATTTTGTGTTTATTAAAGCTAGCTTGCTAGGTAGCCTCTCCAAAAATTGCTGTTTGCTCGGTGTTGTGATTTACATTTTTGCATTGATATATATTTGGAAATAAGGCCTCATTTAGCGCTAGCATAAATAAATATATATGAGGCTGTAGTTGTTTGTTTATATGCTGTGTTTACGTGAATAAGTGGCAATTGAAACTACTAAATCTCCACCGCTAGATTCCGAATATTAGAGTTACTTTTTATTGGATTAGCTGTAAATCTTCCTGGAATTTGCATTGGAAATTCGCCCCAGGTATAACAGTGGAACATCCATGTATTTTTAATGGCAAAGTCTAGTGAATGTGTACCAGTGTCGGGAAAATTGTCCTGAGCAATTTGTGTTAAACTCATTTATACACGCAAATACTTTGCTGCAGTTTTTGATGATGGGAACCCAAACTAAACGGTAAAAATGTGTCAGACTGAGGTATTTTGAAAATCAGGGGACTTAACAGAGTAGGGCAACCAGATTTATGGCTTATGGGATTTAGTTCAAGGTGCTGTTTTTTTTCTGTTTACCTTAAAGGTAACTTTAAACAACAATAAGATATTTGTCAATTTTTGACCTGTTGGAGTGCTTAGTTATCAACAGTGATGTTTTGACTCTTGTGAAAAGAGGTTTATCTGTTATTTTTTGCTGTGCTAGTTTTTTAAGAATGATAAAGCTATGTCAATGAAAAAGATGAATTTATTGTATTGCTGCAGCCTTAAAAGTGTGTCAAGGTTTCAAGTGTAACGTGAAAATGTGACTAAAGTGATTGACAATGATGTGGAAAAAAATACTTGACCAAAAAAGGACATTTCTACTAAAATGTGCTGTCTGAATATCATGTTATAGACAAATGAATTTTGTAATGTTCATACAACTCTTAGTTGTGTAGATTGAATCTTGTGGAACTCTAATTGGTCGTGTGACATACAAAAATTTAGATTGAAGTGACTGAGATAAAGTTTTACAGATCTGAGGAAGGTTTGTAAATGCTAAATAAAGCTGGAATATTTAAGCGGAGCGCTTCAAAATGTCCTGGATGGGTTAGATGCAGAAGTTCCGAACCGCCTTTTCTGGTCAAGTAGCGTTTTTTCATCCTCAAAATATTTGACTTTAAACTTAAAACTTTGTGAGAGAAATTTAGGGGATCACTATGAATCGTCCGCTGGTTTTGCTGTAGCTGTTGGCAGTCAAATTTCATTTCTGTGGTGTCAGTGAACGCATTCTTTAAGAGATTTCACGAAAGGTTATTAAACACAACACCGCACGGACGTGTCGCGCTGTAGGGAAGCACGCGCTCGCGCTCCCTCCTTTTGGAGGACGCGGAGGTTTGTTTTGGCAGTTGTCATGACGTTGTGCGGTTTCACATGTGGGGGGGAGGGTTGCTCTTTTCATAGCAGTGATGCTTATTTAACATTTCCGGTCAATCAAAGCCATGTCAACATCACTGCATGCACAGACAAACACACACACACAACGTTTATCCCATGCACACATAATCTAAGCCAGAAAACAGATTGCTATCTTAAACTCTCCTTCAACTTCTTGGTCAGTGACTTTGTAGTGATTGCTCGCAGGAGGCTGTGCACCTAGCTAGCTTCAGGAAGGTGCGTGTGGTCAAAAGTGTACCGCTTTCCACAATTATAGATCAAAACTGCAAAGCGCTTTAATTACTGCGATAGTTCCTGAGCACATGCAGAGCAAATGTCTTTGTTGCAACAGCGCAGAGTTTCACAGCAAGGTGCGACCTGCGGCCAACGTAAACATGCGAACATGGAGCCTTGCATATTTTATAAGCAATTCATCTCTTTGTTCGAGAAGCCGGTTTGTTGTAATCTCGCTGTCAAGATTCAGAATTTCCACCATTATCTTACATGTGCAGAATTTAAAGAGGTCACGCAGCAGTGTGTGGCGAAACCGTACGCCTTCCTGTTTATTTTACAGGGAGATGCTGGAGAGGCTGTTCAAATGTTCTCTCACAATACGCGTTTTTCTTTTTTTGTAGTTTCAAACACATCTGCACAAACTTGACCCTTTTCTCAACACCTGAAAAAACTTTTTTTGATGCTAACTAGCCAACATATCGAACCCATTTTTTTGTTCCTCTTTCAGGCTCTTTTGATCAGATATATTGCAAATTGTTTTTTTAAACTCTTTGAACTGGAAGAAATGTGCTAAATTAAGGCATGTACTTTTTCTTCAGTTGTTAAGGAAGTACATACTTAAGTACTTGCGTGTCAGTAGTATGAATACATTTAGATGTAGTAATATACACCAAGTGCTCACCGCAATTGTTGTATCTGACAGCTTCTGTGTGCCAGTCCAGTGGCCTCATGGGATAGGGTTATAATATAGGCGGCTTTAGTAGTTTCAGTTTTTTCCTACACCAGAGTTTAATGTAATTTGTGTATGCAACAGACTAAGCTGAGTTTTTGTATACTAGGAGATGAGGAATGCAATGATTGGACAAACATTTAACGGTCCTATTTTTCCCACAGAAGATATGCTATTGTATATAATTCTATAATTTATTTGTATAGCATAATATACCATAGTATAGTATAATATAGCTTAGTATAGTATAGTAAGATAATCATTTAAATATATTAAGAACACTGGATGTAAAGAAACTGTCAACCAGCGTAACAAAAATTTCCTGGCCTATCCTGCTTTTAATTGTGCGAATTATCAAAGGATTCATGGCATCCAAAAACAAACCCCTTGAATCAATCATGTCGGCACTTAAACTGGAACATTTACATTGAATAGTTTTTCTCAGTGTAATCATCTTCTTCATTATCAGCAAAGGAGAATGTTTCACAATCACTGACAGGCCAATTACAGTTAAGCATTCGTGATTAAGCTGTTGTTTTGAGGAGCTTGTATCTAGCCAGCTTCTTCTATCACAATGGCTGTGCAGTGAAAGCTCACCTCAGTGTGCCAGGAAAAAAAAGGCAACACCTTGGACAAGAAAACTGCATAAAAATGTGAATTATAAATGTGGTGACATCGGACTCATGCCAGAGTGGCTGTGATAATGGACTGGTGAATGTTTCCTTTGCTTATATGTTGTAGCTTCTAGAAGCACGTATGAAGGTTTGGGAAAACCTTTTGTTATCAGGATTCTAATGAAATAATTGCTTCACGCTAGAGCTTTCGGTGGGACTTGATTCAGGGTGACGTCAGATGTTTGGTTTGTTCTGATGGTTTGAATGCAGAACATGGTGGGCACCAGCGAAGCCACCGTGTGAGCCTTAAAAGGTTGTTCGTGAGTTTTTATCCTAACCAGCGACAACATAAGTAGTTAACTTGGCTTATATTCCCACTGTGCTGTGCTGGGTAACCCACCGTGAAATCTGATTGGTCCAAAATTCTGCCCCACATAACTGTATATTTGATGTTCTGATTGACTGCGATTGTGTGATGTGTCAACAACAATTTTGCTTTTAGTGTGAACAGGCAAATTATATGTAATCTTGTTACATTGCCCATGGTTAGGACAGGGTGTTAGTAAGTTTTCATCCCCGGTTACCGCAATATTGGCACTATTCACACAAAGCAGAGTGACTCAGAGTAAAATCATAACAGAACCGAGTTGCTGTCCATGGAATTTGACTTTTAGTAACAACAGAACAAATGTTTATATTGTAGGAAAATACAGCATAAACAGACTCAAGATTCTCATAGTCCCATGACTTCTGTCTCTCTTTCGAAAGTGAATAACTTTGATCAGATAAACTCTTATTATTTCTTGATTATACAGATCTGAGCCCACCTTCCCTGCACCTGTGTGAATGTCTTGCACAATAATTGTGTTTTTTAAGATGGCTGTAGTGTAACAAGTAGTTTAAAAGTGTTTTGGCTCACATTAGAACCGTTTAGAAAATTGGTGCCTTGTGGTTACACAATTGCGTGTTGTATATAACGATATAGTTGTGGTGTTGTGACCTCTTTCCAGTTTATATCAGGCCTGCACACCTAAGATCGACAAAGTTTAGCCAGAAAGGAAGTGCTTTAGTTTAGTTTATTGGTGCTTTCAGCATTAGTCGAGTGAATGAAGGGAAACTGTGAAATTCCGTAATGATAGATCCCTCAGGAATTCTTTGCCTATGTCAGGATCTGTTCTACATGATTTAAATCTGCAATTAATTAGATGCAACATGATCTTCCAAACAAGTCCACAATCTCTCCGTCTCTCACATTTGTATTTGTAAGCATGAATCTGTTCCTGCCCTGTGTCTGTGTTCCTTTTTCTTCCGTAGACATGATCCCTGTTTCCTGACTCGCCATCTCACTCATTCTTTCCCGCCGTCCACCTGAGGAGGTGACTGTATTGTGACTCAGTTGTTCCTCGCGTGGTTATGAGTTGAAGATAGAGTGAGTCCCGTCTCAAGCTTTTCCTTCAGTGTGAACTTAGACCACAGTTGACCCTACAAACTTTACAGCGTAAGCCCACGCAAACCCACACTACATATCCAAAAGTATGCAGACACCTTCTTCTAATGAACATGTTTGGGTGTCAGCAAACATTTGGTTGTTTAGTGTACCAGCTATTTGGTTTTATAACCTGGAAGATTTAAAGAAAGAATATTTAAAGTGGGCTTGGTGCCTTTTAAAGCTGTAGTTTGTAACTTTTGTCTCTCTGCTGCCATCTCTGTTTAAAACAAAGAATTGCAGGTTAGTTATTTCAGCTGCTTTTTGTTGCATATGTTAAAGTCAAATGTAGTCAAATATACATTTCCTGGGTAATCTGACCTGACAGCTCAAATTATAAATCACCACATGTATTGTTGAGAATCAGGGTAAGCTAAGGAGATCAGAGTAACTTTTATGTACTTGTGTAATTTTTGATGTAAAAAGTTACAGATTGCAACTTGAAGTAATTGTTATTTTTTTTTATTATGATCACGAAAGAAGATCACAAATCCTAAAAGGATTTTTCTAACAGTTATTTTTTGACAGACGTTATAACAGTTCATTTGACTTTTATAGAAGGACAGCTAGGGCTGAGTGTCTCTCATTAAAATGTAATTAGCTCACCTAGGCAGTTAATACTATAAAGTTCGGCTCCGTATTGTCTACACCAAACCTCAGATGTTCCTTCAGGCACCTCTCGGTGCCCTGTAACGGAGAGCTGTGTTTCTGTGGTCAGCCGCTTGGCCCAGAGACTGCTAGTCCTCGTTTAATGGTTCTGGAATGTTGTCCCTCTCCCTTATGTCGGATCTCTTTTAACCACGATCCGCCCTCTCCGCATTAAATTGATTGATGAAAGTTATCGGCCTGCGCTGGTAGATTATGACCTACAGTGTGTAAGAGAGATTTTGAGATTGCCTGCGGGACGTGGGCGTGGCCAGAGTGTGTGATGCAAAAAGATTGTGTTTCTCTAAGACGAAGCTTATCGTTACATAAACACATGATGTTATAGCCTCGGAGGAACCCGGTGGGGTTATTAGTGTGTGTGTGTCGGATGAGAAACACGATATGAAGCACAGAGTTTCAGAGAGCGAATGAGGCCCATGTGATTAAGATGTATGCGTCTTAATACATCATATACAGGCCGGTGCCAAACAGAATCTGTGCCAGTAGAAGACTGAGAAGATTATTGAAATGCTAAAGAACATCTTTCTTTAAAGTTGCACATATTTACCAGTTTTCTGACGGCTTACTTTATAGTGTCCACATGTCTTGTGTGCTGTTCTGTCATGAGTTTTGTTGTGTGTGTAAACACACTCATTGAGGTTAACTGCAAAAACCTCATGTCGTGATCTGAGCAAAACTGATGCAGTAAGGTTTAATTTGTTATATTCACGTAATATAGACGCATTCATGTTTACCCGACATTGCACGCAGCTGGAACCTCAAACACACAAATTGCTCAAACAAGCGGTCCTGATTAATGGCGGCAGAGTATAAGCTGAGATGTTGTAGATGATCTAAGGATAAGACGCTTTCACACCGTGAAGAAGGTCACGTAGAAGGTTATGTTGTGATAAAAATTCCTGCAGGGTAACCGCATGTATGCCCCTAATGAGACAGTTCTACTGAACTAGCCCGGCTAATTGTCTGAGAAGATGAGATTTCCGAGCCTGGGGGAGTACCAGGTTACCGAGCAAACAACACCGAGAACTGATTTTGTTGTTTGTGTTCTGTTTGCAGGTAGACCCGCCTCGCCCGGCGGTGAAATACGGTCCACAGTGCTGAATTCAGCACAAGGAATTGTTGTCGTATGCAGTACCTGAAGTGCTGACTACAATGTCTCGATTCGCCAAGCTTTAGGTCCAGCTAATAATTATAAGTGCTTATTTAACAGCGTTTCGTTCGGAATTAGTTTGGCCTTTGTCTCGTATTTGAATATTTAGTTGTCCTGAGAGCTGTTTAAACCGAGTTGGATAAAAAGCACATCTCAGTATAGGTAATGAAAAGGAATCCATTACTGTTGGAAAGCCATAATGATGATTTCAAATGGTGCATGTAATGTAAAGCAAAATAATGCAGGCAATTGAAAACAGGTCTTAAACAGTACTGTTGACTGCAACCAGGTTTTGTTTGTAAGGGTTTACGCATAATGTGGGCAGATCTTAAATTGATCATCCGTGAGATCAAAAGGCAATTGAGCAAAACTGTGTCGGATGGATGGATGGATGTCTCAGAATTCCTTCAGCGTTGAGCACATCTTTCCCGTTTCTTCATCTGCGCGGCTTGTTTAGAGGCGACCTGAGCACTGTAATGAGGACATTTACGTCACTCCGCATCAGACACATGGATGAATAAACCGCCGGCTGTCTTTCTGTTTGAATGCTTTCTGCCAGCTACATTATTAACATGTTTGTGTGGGTCTCACCTTGTTTTTCGTTGTTTTGTTCTTTCTGAACGTTCACCTAGAAGTGACAATCATCGAACGGTTGTACGTCATGTCAGTGTGTTATTGAAACATGGTGGTTGTAAAATTTGAAGCTGTTTTCAGACCAGTACGGCCCTCAGACCTGATGCAGTCGATGGGGAGCATGAACCATTGAGTCGGTCTCTGCAGATCGATGCTATAACTATATAATTCTGTGAGCAAATAAATCTCTGTTGACTCTTTGTAAATAACCATGTAATCTGACAAACTAAAAAAAATTTAGCAGGCAACACAAAATGTTAAAATTGTTTGCTTTGCCTGATGTCTGCTTATTTGTTTTGGCGGTCACTTTAAATGTGAAACACTTTTTATTTTTCCGTCTTGGCTGTTTTTGACTCAAGTTAGTCACTAGTAAATTAACCAGTCAGCATTGTCAGGATGTTATTTTCCAGTAATTAGTCACATGACATTTATGGCTCAGGTGAACGCAGACCCAGCTAACGTTTAGCAGATTTAGGCTGCTCTGTCCTGCATATTTCTCTGTCTGTCTCACCTTCGGTTTGATAAACGCACACACGTTGACCCGGACAGGCTCTGGCGTGTGGTGGTCTCATGGGTTAATGCTGTCCGGCTGTGTTGCCCTATTCACAGGGTTTTAGGGTAAAGATATGGCGGTTCGGCATGTACCTGTCACTACTAAATGATTGCTCATTTCCTGCATTGGGAGGAGGGGCGGGGGGGCCAGTAATAACACACAGCTGCCTGCGCTGGACGATACCTCGGCTCTCCTCCGCACTCTTGTTCTCTCGCGATCTGGCCTCTGTCTTCATTCTTCTGGCCTTGTGAATCTTCCTCTTGTTTTGTCCTTTCTTTCTTGTTTGGTGTTTATGCGTACGATTCTCTCAGGAATAGCAGAGGTGGACACACACCCATACTGCCTCAGTAAACGTGTCTCCACCTTCTCCTGGCTGCGTCTGTGTGGGTGTGTGTTTGTGCGTACACACGCTTGTGTCAGTGTGTGTATGTTAGGGGGAGGATTGGTTAAGGAGGGGTCAGTAACAAATTCCAGCTCAATTCCAAACTGGGTCACATGACCTAGCATGGAAAGTTCAGCGGTGACCAGCTGTAGTCAACGTTACGCTGGGAAACTGCGGCAGATCAATTAACCAAAAACAGGAAGAGATGTGGCCAGCTGAGCCAGTGAAGAATTGGTCACAATAACATTAAAATTCTGGCATGAATTTACAAACCATTATGTTGTTTCAAGCTCGTACTGTTATTTTTCAGTGGACTTAAAAGTTGACATTCCTGAAGAATTGTTACACAGCTTTTTTTGATATAATGACAGTTTATGTTGGCCAGAGGACTAGCAGTCAGTGTCTTAAGAACACCTAAAACATTACATTGTGCAAGTCTTTGTGTTGATGACGACTTGTAGGGTTACTATACACCAGTGAGGACAAAATGGCTGGACATGAACACAGGCTGTTCATGTTATCTGTGAATAACAACCATAAATTTGTTCTTTTAGAAGCTTGTCGTTGTTTGTAGGACAAAAGCTGTATAACAATTGTTCAAAATTTCCACTTTTACGTTTCACAGAATAACAGCACACTGGTTTGAAGCAGCTTGGGTGAGTTTTTTTCCGAGTTCTGCTTTAGATATGGGAAATAGTTGGTGATGTAAGTTCAATTAAAGCTTAAGATAAGATCAGGTTAAGGAGAATATTGCATCCTCAGCCAGCGCTCGTATAACCTACCTCAAATCACTGGAAAATGATAAAACATAAATCTTTAAAAATATCTCCTCTTTTTTGGACAGAGAAAAGCGTGCGTGTCAAAACTTTCCCAGGGAAACACACGGGCCATTAAAACGCACTAAAACCTGCCCAGAGGAGTCCGCTTTTATAGAAACACGTTGAGAAAACCACAATCCTCGCCTGTGTCTTTCAAAGTTTTGACACCAAAAGACAGCAAATCGTCTCTGTTATTTTGCTCAAGCTGTCCGGGGATAACAGAATACTGTAATCATATTTAAACTGAGTACATCCATATACTGACTGACATAAAGCGTCACAAATCATCTCTCATATCGCAGCCTCCCGTCAGGACATCTGCTGAAAAGAGTGCCAACGTCACGCTACATATAATCCCCAATGTACTCTCGGTAAGCCCCACTCATGATGTGTTTGTTGTACATATTTAAAGTCAACTGAATTTTATTTAAATAAATTATGTCACCCCAAGGATACGCTTGAATCGTTTTCCCATACACACGGCGACGTAAAACAGGGCAAGCTGTTCTTCATTGCCTCAGCTGACTGATGGATAACAAACATTTTTTATAGTACGTCCATCGAGCATGACTGCTGTTTTATCACCTGGTCAGGCTGCCAAAGTAACCTCTTCTTCTCTCTCCGTTCCTACAGTTACTCGGTCTGTCTCGTTGTCCTCCTACACACGCTGTTTCCTCTTTGGATATAACGGAGGGATTTCTCCAGGGAAAATAATTCAGTGTACGCAAGTTCTGGGTTCTCAAGATCGCTCGTTATTTTGAGGAACGTTGTTATTTATGTGATTCAAACTGTTTTTTTTATAAAGCACTTTAATACTGGATAGCTTTCCATGTTTTTATGAGAGGGACATTGTGGGAGGTGATGTTAGTTCTCATTTGGTGATTGTTATGATCTCTGTTGCTTATTTTGAAATCTTCTGTGATTTGGAACAGGGATGGGTCAGGCCAGCGCAGTCTGTTTCATTGTGTTGTTCTCTTTCTGCAGTTAAACGCAGGAACGAAATGTAAAAGTTGCAAGTTGCGTTGCTGATTGGGGTCAGATGAACCCGAAACCAGCCCAAATCACGAACGCTTCCTTTCTACCTTCAGACTGATTACTAACTAGTTCAGACAAACCATCTACCTGTTTAAAGTAACTATCCAATCAACTACCCTGTTTAAAAAAATAGAATATTTAAAATTCATTCCTACTTTGCTCAATTAAAGTAGTCAATTTTTTGTGACCTTATTGCAATGCATGTTTCAAGTTTGCTAAATCTTTAAACCTTTGATGTCTTCCTCATTTTCACAGGCCTCTTCCTCTTATAGGAAGCGATCATGTGACGCGGCGTGGCAGGGTTACGCAGCGATCTGCTTGTTTTTTTTTTTATAAAGCTGAGCTGTTTCCTGAGCTGTCCTCTGTGATGTTTGGCACATTCAATATCGTGCAGAAACGTCCTCTAGCCGGCGAGTGGGAAAAAAATGCTCTGGGCAGCGCAGACATAAATTGATTTGAAATATTCATAAAAATCGATATGAACATACTGCAGTGCTTAACTTTATCTCCCCAGTGACTGTTCTGTCCCACCAGTTCCCTGCCTCTAAATAACTCCAAACCTCTCTGGCTGTTATATCATTCAAGCGCAGGTCGCTGATAATATGCTTTGATTATTGACAGGCAGGCCCACACGGATTCCCGGAGGCTGAACTCAACAGAAATCTCCAGAGGTTTTTACGAGGTTCGTGAATGTCTTACACTGAATTCGATCGCAGTTGTCTTAGCTCTGTTTAACACGATCTTTTCTACAAGTTTCCCTTTAACATCAGCACGAGAATCATAATCTATGGATTTCATCTGGGCCTGCTGATTGGTCTGTGTGTTGGCCAGTTTTGAAATCCTGTGCATTTAAAGTCATTTTGTAAACCAAAAATTAAAGCTTTTAGTGCAGCGTGAAGTCTACCTACAGAATCGTCGTAGCTAAATTGCAGGAAATGCACCGAAAACAAATGCGCTAATCAGTATAGGAGCGGCTGGCGATTGATCTCGCAGTGCGAGAGTCTTTAGCATCAGTGTTCTTGTTTCCATACTGTTCACAAAATCACCATTTATTCTTTCCTGGCTGCTGCCTGTACTGATGTTGACAGGTCTCCAGCCCTGCATTAGTGTGGAAATAAGTCAAATCCTTAATGCCTTGTTTTTCTTACCGTTTTTTTTCTCTCTTTCACCCTCTTAAGGCAGGAAAGGGTTACTTTCCATGTTTCCTGTCTAATTCCCACAGCTCCAGCTCCTTTCGGATCACTTTCTTCATACTAAACATTCCCAGGCTCCCATAACCTCCCGGCTTCCTTACACTGGCCAAGAATGATCCCAGGTGAGCGCGTGGGCGAACCTCCTGTTTTCTAAGGATAAAAATCTCTCCCAGTTTTGCCTCCTGACAACGGTGGTGAAACGTGGTTTCTTTTTTTTAACCTTCCTTGATCGCAGGCATGGGAAAACAGTTATGTGAGAAATGTATACCAGTTATCTGGCACAGAATTCGGCCAAGTTGTTGTGAACTGACCAATGACAAGTCCCCTTAAATACTTTAAGTACTTATTTAGAGCTGGGATATCATCATTAACGCTTCTATTACGTTGCAGCAGGGGCTTTCGTCCGACGCTTCGGCTTGTAGATGTTTCTGGGAGGAACAAGATGACTTGCAGCTTATTGGATGTTGGAGATGTCACTCCTGTTACCATGGCGACATAGGAAAGGCTGAGACAGCAAAGGTGGCCCATGATCAACTCGAGTGATAAAGTAATCACATGACACTCTACATCCTGTTGAGGTTTCATGTTCTGATGACTTCAGACTTGTACTTCTGAGACATCTTTTGAAATAAGTAATAACTGCTGCTTACATAATACAGTCTCCCTGTTTTAAACGTGCCCAAGAGCAAAATTGTTGTAGAATTGCAAAATAGCCTTATCAGCGTGTTTTAAACTTCATACTTCCAGCAAAAGAAACTTAGCATGTTCATTGTTGAAGGCAACTGGCTTGTGTTTTATAATCCTGATTTTCATCTTTTCTCTTTGTCCTGTTCGCTGTTTTCCCACGGTTTTTCCGTCCAACTCTCTCTCAGAGCACCTGACAGATGGAGAGAGAGAGAACTTTGGATGTCCGATCACCCCCGCTTGGGCTAAAAAACGCTAGTCTTTGTAAATGGAAACCCGGGACAGAGCGGAACAAACAGACCAATGTTATTTGGACCTGACCCAGTGATGGACCTGCTGAGACGGTCTAAATATAGGCCCGTGGTGTACTGACTAATTGCCCTGTGAGCAATAATCATTCCCAGCCTCTGAAACCTCTTAAATGTTGAAGGGAGTCGAATCGCTGCTGCCCCCCGCTGTGCCGGAGCCAAATACCAGAACTAGTGTCCACACGGAGATGTGCTCTGAGCTTCTATGTGTTTGCAGGTGTCTGACTACACACTGAGTTCATTTAAACAGGATATGGGTTTTATTATTCATTTGTTTTTTTGGTAATGAGGTGCAATGTTTTGCAACAGCTTTAGCTGCTAGTTTGTAGCCATATGACAGGAACCCAATTTGAGTTGTGCTAAATAATTGTTTTGGTCTTCTACATTTATTGGTCTGGTGGTTTTCGTGGGTAGTGTAAAACCAATAGGGGCATTTTATTGTTTGTGTTGCTCTGTGCATTGCATTCTAGGCTGTATAGTATATAAGTGACACATATATAATATATAAGTGAATGGAAGGAATAGGGAAGTTTTTGCATATTAAAAGGCAGACAGAAATATCAGTGCGGCTATGATTTTATCTACACACAGCAGCAATCTTGATACCATCATGTTGCTTAAATAGTGTTTAATCCTCAGCTACAGAGTAGAAAAATCTTTATGTGGGCATAATCTCTCCCTGAGATTGCTTATGCTAAGCACAAAGTCACGTTGTGTACAGATTTGTCGAACGGCCTGTATTAAAACGCTCAGAAACTCTCTGACTGTCTTGATCTTTGCGCAATCAGTAGAAAGCACTCCACCTGCCACGTTCTGTCAGCTACAGCGTGTGCTACCTGTTTCCGAGCAGAGCTACACAGACCTGTGACCAAAGCTGAACCTGCGGTCTCACACAGGAAGTGGCCGCCACCCACCGGATTTCCTCACAACTCCCACGGCTAAATAAAGCCACCGAGCGGCTGATAGCGAGTGATATTTTCGCCCTCTGCTGCCTCATTCTGGCTTTTGTGACACTGCAACTTGCTGAGAGCTTGCACTACTTAGACTGGAAAAACGTCTTTTCCCTCTCGTTCCCACTTAGCGTCTGGGAGTTCCTGTCCTGCCGCATGTGTAAAGAGATAGAGATGATTATGTTTGTTCCTGTTTAGACATTAAGCTTTTTTTAAAAAAACTAGCAGATGTATTTTAACATCTATGAATTTTCCCCCCTCAGAAAGCTATTAATCTCACTTCCTGAAGCTGAACTATATTTAACCCATAATTTGTTTCCCCCTGAATTACGCAAGCTTTGTTTAAATGAATAGAGCTTGATTACAGATAAAAACTATTTAATGATACTTTAATTGAGGCACGTGCTCGCAGTAATAATGAATAAATACCTCCGGTTAACACAAACGCGAGCGTAAAAAGAAGTGTTTTGCTCTGTGAACGTGTTCAACGCTCTCAGGAAGTTGCAGTAAAACACCTCGCAGTAACAGAACGAGGAAGCGAGTATGAAAGCAGAATGCATGAGTCAGCGTCAGTCTCTAAACTGCTGCGTCCCACCATTTACAGAGGATGTGATTGCGTTTATGTTTCTGTTTCTGCTGCAGCTGATGTGTGTTAGAAAGGACTTTGAATGTTGCTCATCTGGTTAGAAATGAGCTTGTTTTAAAAGGAACAGTAAAGATTTGTGTCACATAATGTCAGACTGTTTTTGTGCTGATATCAGACTTGTTAATTTGATCTTTCGGTTTTTGGTTGTCAAGTTTTAAATGAAAGAGAAACTAAAATGCTCAGAAGCTATTTTAAATTATTTTTGTCATAAAGCTGTATTGTCATAAAATTGTACAATGTTACCGTGATACAAAATTAATATTAGCATAATATATATACGATTTTGGTTGAAAATTTTATTTTATTTTTTTTTCAGAAATAGTTTCTTTCTCTTGATTACATTTAAGCATTTGTTGACACTTTTATCCTTACAGAGCACTCAGGATATCCAATGTATGCGTTCTCTGCAGATCGAACCCACAGCCTTTTGTTGCTAACGTGGCGCTCTTCCAGTTGAGCTACAGAAACACTTCTTCATTGCATTTCTTATTCCATGTCTTTCTCTTGCTCTCTATTAACCCCAAAATAGTTTAATTCAGCCTGTATTGGTGCTCCATTTTTTAAACACTTCGTCTGCGTGGAGAATTAGCTGTAATGATGTGGCTGTTCCGAGGGCAATCAATTTACAACGCTTAGCATGTGACACGCCGCTTTACAGCGAGGTCACCTGTGGCTTCCCGCTAATGCGTGACGATCCTTTGCGTTGTTGCAACCATTTTGTGTTCGATTTGAATCTTGAATCTCGACTGAAGTGTTTGCGATATTAAACAGACTGAAGTGTTTGCGATATATAAAATTTTAGGCAAGGGCAAACATCTGCAGAAACGCTAAGCTAGCTGGATGAGCGGTTGTGTTGTTGGCAGGGGGTGGGGGGTGGATGTAATGATATTAGTAGTGATTGGCTAATTTATGAGCCTGTTTAATTATTCATGTTCGTTGTTGGCCATTCATCATAGCAGTGGTGAGGGAAGCTCAACTGCTTGGTTTAAGTGTCAGACCAGAGGGGCTGTGAAACTACATCATGTTCTGGAAATTACCCAGTGCTTGAGAACAACACAAATAACACAATCATGTAGTTTCAAGGTGAGCGTCTTATGAGACTTATGAGTGGAAGGGTTTTGCCCAAGGACTGTAGGTGAATTTGTCTGGACAAACACAAACAAATTCATACCAAAAAAGCCCCAGCGTCATGGGAATCCCAACTATGTTTCCTAATAGGAGGCAGTTCTCCACCGACAGGAACTTCTGCAGAGTTATAGCCCACCAGGGACAGCAGCACTTATTTTATTCTCCTCACACTCTCTCCATCTTTGTCATTTAGTCGTTCTGTCCTCTCAGCTGCGTGAGTTTTGCACACATACATCTTGTGTACTGAACAGAAAAGTTTGAGCCAAAACTGTGACGTAAGTTTATGAATGATGTGAACATAGATTTTGCTCGCTGGCTGTCTGATGTAACATCTGATGTTTTGTGAGGGTCAAGTGGTTCTTGACCAACTAAATAGTTGATTGGTGAGGTTAACAGGTTCACGATGACTTGTTTTTTAGCAGTGGAGCTTTATTTAGAGTTGCAGAGCTTTCCAGTGGAGCTTGTATGATTGTGTTTTTAAATTCATCCCATTTGTATCGCTGTTTCTGTGGCCTTCCTCATTCAGAAATTATTTAACATTAAAAATACAAAATAGTTCCACATCTCAGGTGTTCCTGTTTGCCTCTTAATGTCACATTAAGCACAGACTTTGCAAAGGGTCCTGTCCAGACGGGCAGTTCTTGAACAGAATAAGCTGCAAAATTAATAAGGTTTTAAGCCTGGTTTCTCAAGACTTCCCAGAACATGAACATATGTGTGGGAACCATTTGGATGGTGCAGATTGTGAGAGTTGGACAGCCTAACATAATTATGTGTTCATTATATCTTGTTCTGCTACGTCGTACCTCAAGAAATTGAATACTCTGTTCTCTGTTTTATGACAGTGGGTTCTGGTTCGTGTTCTTACAGCGCTTGTTTTAATCAGATGCACTGGGAAAAAAGGCGTCGTTTAAATATTAATTTTCTGGACTTTGCTGAGGAGTTTCTCCATGACACTTGAAGCCATTATATTCTCCTGAAAACTTTTCAAAGCTTTGGCTCATTTTCAACATTGATGAAGTCGTAACCTAGTTTCTATCACTGGCGCGGCGTTCCATCAGAAATGGGGTTTTCCACATAAGATAGAGGACATATCTGTCTTTCCCACCACCCCTTTACCTCACATCCTGTAATTTGTTGGAGGGATTAATCCAAATAAAACCTTGAGGGTCTCTATGGGATCAATTTGAAGGGATCTCTCCTCCCCATTCTCCTGTTCTTCCATTTTCTCCCTTTCCTCTATTCCACCTATCCCATCTTTCACTCTCTTGCGGTTTAGCGTAGCGTGTTTTGAGCCAGATGTTATTGGGTGTCGGTTTGATCTGTGGGCTTTTCCGTGATTGGCCGATTGGTCTGCAGGAAGTCCATTCTGACACTTCCTGTCGCTCGTTAAAGACCAAACATCTCTGTCCACTCAGGTTTTTTAAATTTCTCATTTGGGGTTTTTAAATTGTGTCCTACAGGATTTGACATCGGGTTTTGCGCTTCTTTATACCTTGTGTTGCACTACAAAGGGAAATACCTTTTTTGGTAAGGAACAAGTGAGGTAGACAGACAGGCTTGTAATAGATGTCTCTGTAGGCTGTTCTGACTTAAACAGGCAGAGCTCGCTAAAGGAAACCCGCGGGCTTGAATCTATTATTCACATGTAGCACTGCAGTGTTGTAGATCCTCTCTTTCAATCGCGCACACACACACACACACACAAAAGCGAGGGAATGAAAGCTGTCGGCTGTTTGCACTCACAGAGCAAATGGACAGAACTAAGGCCTTTTGTCAAGACACGATTCTCCAGTGACTCTACAAAGACCTGCTAGCAGACACATTGTTTGAGAAACAAGGATGGATACAGTATCTGTTAGGAGGTGAATGAGCTCAATGGATAGTGTTGATTCTTAAGCCGATAACTGGCTTGCTGTGCCCTCAGGGTTTACTAACAGCTCAGGGGTTTAAAACGGTCATAGTTGGCTTCACAAATCTGTTCCTGAATCAGTTCTTTAATCAGCATTCAGCGAGATGTCATTTTTACTTCCTGTTTTCCAGGCAGTCGCTACCATTGGTGTGTATTTAAACAGTATAAGCTGATGAGAACAAGCTGTCAGTCCCTAATATTCTGTCTTAGAAGTCTTAAAAGTCCCCTAGAACAACAGGGGGGTGTAAACAGATGAGGAAAGTTTTTTAATTCATTTAAAGATGAGACCACCATTCTTCGATGCTAGCAAAATAACTTTAGATTGCTTTTCAGGAGTGATTTAAAAACACAAACATATTTACCTCAGCAAATTCAGGCAGGTTGCTAATGGCATCTGAACTTGTTAGTAGACTGATATTGTCATGGTTGGAACAAACCCCAGCAGGAAATTGTAGTGCAAATAACTTTTTATTCTTAAAGTTAAAAGGTAGAATTTCTGTAAGTGTTGTGATTATTAAAAGGTTGTTTATCATAATATGGGGCTGCTGTTGAATAGCCATCAGTAGAGAAACATGCTTTATGGACATAATGGTGTAGTTACGGCATCTGGAGCTAACTATGAAAGCTAACCAGCCAAACCTTGACCACCTGCTTCATACAAACAGGTGGTCCTGATCCAAACTTATGCCACCGACTCAGCCAGAAGTTAACATGTTGGACGGCTTAAACAAACAGAGCAATGTTCTGGACATTACAGTTTTGTGCTTTAAACCAGCATAGGAAAATTTATTTTTTGTTCACACCTCGTTTTCATTACAGCTTTAAAAATGGACCAGATGGAAGACTAATATTTTATCCACCCCAAATATTTTATTTTATTGTTTGGTTTTCGTGTTTGCGATCCAGGCAGTTACCCGTTCTGAGGTTGGTCCTCACTGATTACTTACATTTAAAGGGTTTTTAACAGACTTTTTATTAGACATCATCACCAAAGGGCCTCTTTTCGTTGGTCATGTGACTGGTAATAATGACATCATTGAAGCTCGCCAATTGAGGCTTAATACCAGAGTCCAAAGCTGAAGGCTATAATTTTGCCTCCTTTTTTTGACATGCTGCCGCTCTGGTCTAATTTAGGCCTGGGTACAGCTGTGCCCAATTCTAACCATACCCTGTTAAATCTGTTTGTTTCTGTTGCTGAACCAGTGTTTTTAAACGACAACAAACGACACCTGCTGCCTGGTTATTTAGCGATGTGCTGAAAGCCTTTTGTGTTTCCACAACAATTACAACAGCTGAAGTTTTTTTTGTGATTATTAATGTTAGTTTTGTGTAAAAAGTATCTTTACTTTATCCATTTAGCTTAAAGTTTGTATGGTTTGTATTTTTTGCATATGTGGTAACTGCCTGGATGTTTCTGTTTGTTTCTCATAAAGCTTGAGAAAAATGTAGATTTATTACATTTATTAAAACATCCAAACTGTAGGAAATAGATTAGTTGTTTTCGGTCATTTTAATGCTTGTTTTGTAAAAAGATGTTTTTATTTTGTCTTTAAAATTGTTTTTAGGTAATCTTGAGGCCCACTTGGAGATTTGTTGAGTCCCCTAGCGGACTCCAACCCCTTGGTTAAGATACACAGGCTTACGGTGTAATAGATCCAGATTCAATGGACCCAACTCAGTTTGTATGTAAAGCCATTTTACCGGAGTCAAACTCGGCAACGCTTGCAATAATGAGTGCTGACATCATCAGAACTGGACACAAAGTCCTGTCAGTGGCACACAAGAATCAGACAAAAAGCCTGTGTCTTAATGTTGCCATGGATTCCGCAGTCACACGAGGTACAAATTCAGTATGCAGTCATAAGACAGCGAGCCGTTCGCCTGGGTAATTACAGACTCCGGGTCACAGCGCACGGCTGCTTATATAGTGTTTGTGTGTACAATGTGCCTGTGCGAGATAATCATGTCTTCACTGAAAACTATTTCAGAGGACAAACACACACGCGCTTGGCCTTGTGCCTGTGTTTTATCGGCTTTTCTGTTGGGGTAAACACTATGCAATGTTTGAAGTGGAAAGCTTTAATCAGAAGAGTAATTGTTTACATTTGAAGGTGGCAGGGCCTGGCGCGGCTGCAGACGCGTGAACGGTTGGCCATTTGTGTGTGAGAGTGGACACAGTCATTAGCAAAGCAAAAATTTTGCTGTTGCATAGAGTCAGTATTAAACTTGGCATTCACTGTCATTGGATGTGAAAGACAACTGGTTGTTCTGTCGTTGCAAATCGATGTTAATGCCAATACCTTGTTACATTGAAGAATGGACACAAGTCAGATCTAGGTACCCAATTGTTATGTAGATTTGTGGTCTGGGCCAGTGAGCAACTACCTAGCAACTGCTTGGCAACACCCTAACAACAGCTTAGAACTCTAGCAACCCTGGCAACCACTTTAGCATCCTGGCAGTAAAACTGACAGGCAGGTATTTAAAAATAACAAAGTTCTTAATTTGTTTGTTTACATCAGAAGTTGAGATCGTGTTTTTACTTAGTATCTTTCCAAAAATCAACGTTTCTTTGTGAGAACTAAACTTTTTATCAGTTTTAAACGGCACTATTAGCACATAGACAAAGATCAGGGCAAGCCAAATTTAACGTGATTCATGAACGCACGTCCCAGCGTTAAACTCATTATTTTCATTATGCTGTAATTGTTATAAAAACACAGGACGGTCAGGAAGTTTTAAAACTTCCCAAAAAAAGCCCAAAGGTTTATTCATTTTATTTTAATACCATGTATTTGAGTGTCTTATACATTATTCAGCGACATGGAGAGCCACTTTGTGAAGCATTATGAATAATCAATAAGCAAACCTCAGTAATACATCTTATAAAGAGATCATTTCTCCCCTGACTGTAGAGCAGATTATAGTCACACAGACAGTAAAGTGCAATTTCATACGGACCTCGTGGTGAGGTCAACGGTATCTGGGGGTTAAACGTTATTGACGGACTGCCTCAGCATCTGCTCCTGTCCTTGCGTGGTGTTGATTCCATTTGCCCCCTCACACACACACACACACACACACACGTTCAAGGTGAGGGTTGTAAGCTTTGCGTTTTATCCTGATGGGACTCCAGGGCCCTCGTTCATCACGCCGTTACACACCGAACATTCATAATTTACAGACAATGATTTGAAAACAAAGCTAGATATTTCAGCGACTGCGTTGCAGACTGCACAGGAGCGTGTGAGTGTACGTGTGTGTCGTGTAGGGGAGGTGTTTTATTTGATTCACTTCTGCTGCTTGAGTACAAGCTCCGGCGAGTTAGAGCACAGGTGAACTAACTTTCCTGTGTTTTGCCTCACATTTGTCCTGTTTCACAAGGGAGCCCCTAACGAGGGCACTCAGTGAGGATCGGGAATGTCAAGTGAATAATTCACCTAAAAAAGCTTATTATTTATTTAGTCTTAAGCAGCCTTTTCTGTGTGCTGGACACATCGGGTGGTTAAAAGGTCCCTCAACTGTGTTCGTTCTGTGGTTGTTGCAGGTGAGCGGAGGGCTGTGGAAGGAGAAGAGGATTGTGGGCCATCTTGGAAGGAGGGACGCTGAAGATTCTTTGGGTAATAAGCAACAGGGTTCGAATCCCAGGAAACACACATGCTAATAAAAAGTGTAGCTTAAATGCAAGTTGTTTTGCATAAACTTGTGTTTAAATGCATAAATGTTATAAAAAGTATTCTGTCTGTATTCTCTATTCCGGCTCCATTCCAGGCTTTCGACTTCCCACTCCCTGCATTCTTTAATTATTGGCATAAAGTCTGGTCCACTTTGCAACTAATTATGGCCAATTAGACAGGAAGAGACAGTTTGACATATAAATGGCCATTCTGCTCATTTTTCTACACAAAGTTGAGTGGCAGGAGATCTTGAATTGAGGATAGCATAGATTGGCATTAAACAAAGTGGTTCTCATTTAAAACACATGTAGTGATCCAACAGTCTCTGCAAGTGTATGAAAACCACAGAAATTAGTGGAAACAAGTTCAAAACATTGTGGTCAGAATGTCTAATTTTTTCACAGACATACCTCTGCAATCAAAGTGGAATTTACAGCTGTGCCTTAGGAAAAAACATCCAAATTAAAACGAAACGAAACTCCTCAAATATTTTCAAAAAATGTTTAAAGTTTAAATCCAGTGTGTAGACGTTGTCGTTGCAGTAGCCTGTAAATAACAATTCACGGTTCACGTGGAGTTCGTCATCGGCAGGGTACGTCTGATTTTTCTGAACTTTCGTCCTCCGCTCGCGACGTATACTTAGGGCTCCATGCTACCCACGCTTGACTGATCGTACTACTGAAGCTAATTCAGTCAAAATGAAGCCTGTGGATGCTTTTTGGCTGCCGGCTTGGTTTTATATCTCATTGTGTATAAAAAATTACCTTCTTACCTAGAGCGTTTTTTTTCTCTCAAGGCGCCGTGACACACTTGATCTTTATTAAAGCTGATACGATTGAGGTCAGGTTTGCAGACTCTGCAGTTAGCGCAATTCAACACTATGGTACAGTTGTTATCAATAAACCGTGCTTTTCAATGATCAGTCCTACTAGAATTTCAATAAGGGGCTGTTTTGCTGATTAGTTTAGCATATACTCTTTTTTTTATACTCTTACGCTCTCATTTATCCTGTTTGTCGCTTCAAGACTAGCAGCTTGGCAATGTTTAGGCAGAATACCAGTTGTTTCATACAGTTTATAATGGAAAATGGTTTGTATTTAGTTGTAGTCATTGGTTTTGGTGATGTATGATTTATAGCATGTAGCCTTCAGTATTAAGTGTTGCATCCAGCTGTGTATTTCCTGTGTTTACAGTCAGCGAGGGACTAGGGCCTTGACGAATCCCCTTTGGAGCATCTCAGGAGATCCGAAGTCTCCCTTTGCTGCCATTGACCTTATTATACAACAGACAGCTGTTCCACTCACTGCTGTTCTTTCAGTGTAAACTGTAAAGTTTAGCTTTAGAGTACATACTCAGATTAGGGCTGTCAAACAGTCCCTGCACCCTAATTCCTGTACTCTCCATCCTGAACAGTTTTGGAAATTACAATGAACTCCTAGTATGTTGAAATAAGTATACTTAGTCCCTGAACGGTGTACTATATCCAGCACTATTACCCACAATCCATTGCAGCAGGGTGACGCTACACTGCAATGAACCACACATGCAACGATTCAATGAGTTAATAAATTAAACTTTATAGTAAACATTACACAAGGAATAATGAATGTAGAAATGGCAGAAGGCAGTGATAAAATGGCTGTCGGTGTGAGCTGGGCATTACAGTACACTTAACCTTAAGTCACCTCAAGCACATTACTGTGTTAAGTGCTGTGCTCAGGGGCATGATAGTGATGGCTCATGCTTCTCGAACCAGCAACCTTTCAATTACAGGATCTGAGTGTTAGCCTCTGCAACACAAGTGATGCCAAGTTCAAAACAGTGCTTTTCTGATAGCTAGTGTTTAATGGCTGCCTGAGTTGTGTAATTACACTTAATATGCCTTTTAAATGTGCATGCTGTTTATTTAATATCAGATTCAGAACTCGTTGTGTTTTTCAGAGCTTTCAGTCTCTTGTGATTTTATTTTATTTTTTTAAACCGTATCAGTACACATGACTTAAAGGTGCAATCCATAACTTTTGCCTCTCTATCGCCACCTCTGTTTGAAACATTAAACTGCGACTTAGTTAACCCCCTTTTTACCAATATTGAACACAAATGAAAGCAAATTAACTTTTTCTGCAAAATGATGTACATTGTGTCAAATTAAAAATTATTATTATAAGATTACCCTTGTGAATTGGGGATAAACACTGTGCTGAACACTGATCTGTTATGTACTTGCTCAATAACTCATTTCTGTTTATTTTTAACCAAGTTATGGATTATGGATTGCAGCTTTAAGTGTCAGACTTGTTTTCTGTATGTTCTTGGACCGATACCTCGAGCAGACAGGACCTTCAGGGATCCTCCTCAGAGTTCAGCGTGTTTGTTGTGTTTTTGTTCTTTTGTTTTTGATGAATTGAACCCGACTTTAGCGCAGACCTGATTTGTTTCGTTGTAACTGCGTAGCTCTTTATTTAGTGAATGTTTAGGTATGATAAATGCCCTCGATCAATAAATAACACTCCAGACCCCGGTGTGCGGTTTTCACCCGCCTCATAAATACCTCCTCTAATGAGAGAAGGAGAGAAATTTCTCATTAACAGACTGAAGGCTGAGCCTGTTTAATTTAACAGCTTTACTGTTGGTTACCGTGCTTAATTACAGCCGCTTCTCTTTGATCTCGACAGACAATGTTTCCCAGATTCTCAAACTCATCAGAGAAACAGCTGCTATAACAGAGAGCGCGTCTCTATCGCAGGAAAATGAGAGACGGCTCCTCCATCGCATGGCATGCGCTCTGAAGTCTACATTTACAACTGGTGTCTTTGTTCAACACGACGCGTGTGATTCCTGCGGGACTTTCATGAGGGTATAACTGCATGACAACACTTAAAGGCATAGTTCACCCACAAATGAAGAGTTTCTTTCTTGTATAAAGCACATGAGGTGAATATTTGAAAAATATTGTGTTATCTTTTCCACATAATGGTATTGAATAGGGACTGGAGCTGCCAAGATGCAGAAAAAAAAGTTAATTTGAGTGATTCATATGATTTGTACGTATTCTAAAGACAATTTATATTGGAGATTTTGACGTTTGATAAACCTAGTGCCCCTCTTTGTTATTATTTTAATATTTCCAGCTCAAGTAGTGGAATGGATTTCTAATCTTTACCCTGTGGTTGTACAGAAGAAATAAATCACAAGCTCAACTAACCTTTTTTGTAAAACTTTCTCAATTGCAGATGGTCATGCTATAACCGCACCAGCAACGATCATCACTAATCTCACGCAAACACAACAAGCAGTGTTTATGTGCAAACAGACGGACCATCCTATCAAGATAACAGTCTTATTTTTTATTTATTTTTTAGCTCAGTCTTAACTCCCCGGTGTCCCCAGACCTGTAAAGTACTGAGGCAGGGGTATCTGCATAAGCTTTGAAGAGGAGTTTCATATTCTGTAACATTAAAAATGTGCATAATATAACAGCCTCTTTTTCCCAGGCCTCTCTGTTCTGATATTATACGCAGAGTTGAAGCCGTAGAGTTTTGCCGGAGTTCCTCAGCCACGCCCTTCATCACTCTTCCAAAACTTGATATAGGTCTCACTGTTTCTTGATCAGTTCCCGGTGTTCCTTAAAAAAAAATGGCCTTCCTCACTTTGTTTCCCTCTTTTATGTCTCGGTTTTACCAAAGGTGAGAAGCAAAGAGAAAGACCGAGAGGGAAATTTAGAAATGAGGGCACGGTGATGAAAGGGGAATAGCGCAGCGGAGTGAGAAGAAGTCGGTTAGGAAAGAGAGAGTTATGGGAGTTTTGAGGTGTCGTTTGGGCGTGTATGATGTTCTAGTGTTTTCTGTGGTCTGACCTACTTGATGAACACAAATGTCACACTAAATAGCGAAAGGTCATTTAAAGGTTCTGTAAGGTGACTCACAGACACGTATCCATTTGCCTCAGGCTCTCGAACCCACGCAGAACGCATTTGTAACGTTTCTGGCCTTTTTCACACTCCCCTGGAATACTTCATTGAGGTTAATGATGTTATCTAGAGCTGGGTGCTTGATTTTTTTTGTTGCCACAGTTTCGTCTCTGTGTCAAATCTAGAACCTAAATCTTTTCTGTCACAGGGCAGAATTGTCTTTGTTTGATCGTTTAGCGTGACAAGCTCACTGAGGGCCGGTTAATTGCCTTTGTAGTAAATCTTAACCTCTGATGGATTTTTGACAGCATCGGACGTTTCAGGTCTCAGACGTGCAGTGTGACCACTCCTGCTGCTGCCAGCCAATCAGAGCATAGCAATTGATGAACGTGTGTGTAAGTGTGTCAGACAGACTGAGAGATGTTAAAATTGTTGATTCTTGTTTCTCTATATTAACAAACACTATAAAGACTAGCTTGGATTGCTTATGATTTGCTGTAATGTTTAAATGACATGATTGATGAGCTTAAATGACTAGTTGACAGCGTGACCAGTGTCAGTATCAAGGTGTATGTTGTACAGTCTTGTATAGAGAGCTTGTCACTGGGGTCATATCAACAATCTGGCAACCATTGCTAAGGACAGGAAAAAAATCTTCTTGCTGTGTTTGCCCTTAAGCTGCTTTATTGCAGAATGAATATTAAACTGAAATTAGCTATCTAAAATGATAATTGTTGAGTTTAGCCCCCCTCCCAACACTCACGTTCACGCAACATCAACCCAAGTGTGCCCAGAGTCTTTTTGACTGTCGCAGTCACTTCCTGTTCCAGCCCTCCGTCGTAGAGGTGACACACACTGAGTTGCCCTTGGCGACTGCATTCCGGGGGTCAAAGTTCAACACCTTGATTTACAGCATCCTGTCTGGTCGGCTCTGCGGAAATGAGGCTCCTCACAACAGTGTCTTCCAGAAAAAAAATCACTGCCAGGAGAAATTATGACACGTGTTATCTTGTGACTCTTCTGGAACATTTTCATGCGCCTTTTCACCATCCATTCCTGAATCTTTGACATTTCAGTGCATCCACGTTTATTGCAAGTGTTGGAAAACACCTGAAAAGAACAATTTGGAAAAATGCACATAACAGTTCAAAGCTATATTTTTACGTAACATAAGCATCGTAATGTAACGACTGATCTAAATGTTACAGATATGATTGAAGAATTTTCATTTTAAGATGCACTGTGCCTTTAAATACATATGCATTGATAAATGTTGAAGTGGTTCAGTCAGTGCGGATATTTTGGTTTTGCATTCTGTCTTCTTTCCGATGTCGGATGCTTTAGCTATTGATTGGTCCACATCTGCTTGTACAGGCAAGCCTGTAGTTTTGAAATTGGAATAGATTTTTCCCTGCGCATTGATTGGCTCAGGTGACAGCTAATTACTCAAGAGTACGTTGTTTGCGTGTTTTATGCAGAGTTAATATTATTTTATGCGCTCCCTTTGTTCTTTCGCCGTAGTTGACTGACATGTTTTAACATCTGTTGCGGTGGATCTGCAGCGTTTTGCAGGGGCATGTACTTAGGGTGTCAGCACTTAATCGCATGTTTGTCTTGTCATTTCCGTTGGTTAATATTATGTTGATGTGACTGCCTGTAGATAAGATACAGCAGGTGTGTGTGTGTGGCATGTTTTTGCTAAAAGCTATGTGTCTATTTCCGCTGTTGTGATGCCCCCCCAAATTCTGCTGAATAAGGAATTAAAAACATAGATTTGCAGACAATTGATTTACTCTAAAAGAAGTCAACTGTGCTGGTCATTTCTACTCAATCACACACACACACACACTCTCATATGCATCAAAACAACAACCCACTGTAAGATAGCCAGACCTGCTAAAAAGCAGCGTACGCATTCGGTGATGAAGTTTACAGCCTCAAAGGGTTTGTAGACAGTTAAGCCTTAAACCTAAAATGTGGCAATTTCATCACAATGAGTAACAGATTATCCAAACATAAAGGCATCTACAAACAAACAATGTTGGAGCTTTTCTCAGAACTGACTTTTGTTTAGCAGGTTTACTTTTAACTGGTCCCATGGTCATTGTTAATGGATGGATGAAGTCATTTCCTCTCAAGTTTATACACACATTTTTTACTAACCACAGGTGTAGGTTGTCAAATTAACCGAGGACATGTTCCACCAGTGACAACCAGGAGCCACTGCAGTAAGACTTTTGCAGTTAAAAAGAAGCTCAACGGCATCAGATAACACTTCCTTTGGGTAATTTTCTTTGTTTTTATATCAAACAGATCAAGGCACTTTCGACGCTCACAATTTCTCCTGAATGTTGTGAAGAAACTCGGCTAAATCGCCTTCGCATGTGCCGTTTATTGTCTCTCCATTATTTCCTGATTTTGTTTATTTTCACACGTGTTAACGACTTCACAGCTTGCCCAGAACAACAGGGAGAATTTGCCAACACGGACCTGATTATATAAACCAAAACACAGCGCGACAAATCCGTACTGTGTTTAGCGATTGATACGTTTGCACCGTTATGATAGATGAGTCGAGCATGTGTGTGTTTGTCCGTGGCAGCAGGAGCTTGTGGCCGCTGGATACGACTGTTCTAGCCAGAACCGTCGTGTGTGTCCACCTCTCTTATCTCCTACAGATCCCTCCCTTTCATCTCCATTCAGACCTACAGGGTACTGGACTAAACCCTCCCTTAAAATATAGTCCCCTTGTTACACACACACACACACTCCAGAACTGCTATCTCGCTACCACAGATGAGGCCCTTCATGTACGGCCAAATGACCACGGTTTGTTCCCATCTCACCTGGCCCGTTTTATTCTCCTTCTCGTTTAACTGTCTCACCCTCCCTCATCGTCCTGTCCCTCCTGTTGTTTTTTCACCTTTGACGTGACTCTAATCTGAGTTTGTGTGACATCTGGAATGTTCTCTGGTTTTGATCGAGATAGCGCGAGAGGGGGCAGGACATCACCGAACGCAGGCAGACACCTCTAAACACTGTAATTTACAGCATCTATTGTCTTAATTACACAGCTGAGAGTCAGTTCTGTTTTTTGTGTTTGTTTTTCTCTCAGGGTTTTCAGCGACAACGTCGCAGACATGAAAACTCAAGAACATCGTTCCAGCCCTCTGAAATCACACACACAAAGTGAGTAAAGAAAGCATTCAGTCAACAAAAAACCTTCATACACATTCTCATGAAGCTCATGTTTTTGTTGTGTTAGCCTAGCCCTGTAACAAACATCTGGTCTCTTTAACAGATTCCTTTACGTGGGGGTGAGGTGTAAACACATACAAACACACACACACTAATTTGATTCCCACAAACTCATTCTGGTACTCGCAACAAAAAAACAGACCCACACACAGATACATTTGGTGGCCACAGCGTAACCCTTCTTCTAACATAAACACCAGACCTCACCTTTGAACTCCTCACCTTTTATCCTGCTTATCGGTCCACGATGCTCCTCTTTCTCTTTGCGAACATTACTGTGGCTAAAAATAAGTCCTCATTTCTCGCACCTAAAATAGAACAATCTCCTCCCCTTTAACTGTTCTCATCTTCCCCTTTAAAGCCTGGCGAAGACTCAGCCTTTATGATGTTTCTGTTATTAACCTCATTCATTCAGCACTGGCCTATATGGGATTAGGAATTATTTTGCTCTGTGCATGTAGACCTGGATGTTGAAATTTTTCATGTTAATCTCTACACTTTTCTGTTTTCTCATGACTTAGTTTAGGTCTAATAATTCTACAATTATTATTGTTAAACCATTTTACCAACACATTTTTGTGTAAAACATTTAAAGAACTTTTTACTTTGGTCCTTATTTGTCATAGTAGAAGTATTAMAAGATTATAGGATGTTGTTGTTGTTTGCTTTTGTTATTAGGCTGCAAACTGCAAGACATTTTCTAATCCAACCTTGTTTTGACAGGTGATGTGCGGCCCCAGTCCCAGATGAAGGGTCTCCACTTTCGCAGCATTGCCCCCAAAGCCCCTGCAGTGGTTCCATCATCTGCAGTTCTGCCCTGCCAACCTCCCTCAGCCCTTCCAGAAGCATCCACGGCTGTCAGCCCCAAATCCATCCTGGTTCCGGCCCAGAACTACGCCCTCATGCAGGTGGCCGGACAAGAGGGAACCTTCTCATTGGTGGCCTTACCTCAGACGCAACAGCAACAGCCAATCCAGAAGAACCTTAAGCTTCCCATTCCAAGGTACCAACCGGTGAGGAGCAAAAGAACTTCAGATAAAGCCAGCAGCAAGACCCAGAGCCCAGCCAAGGTTTCTGCACCAACACAGGCTCAGTCCTGTGCAGTGAAAACTGAGCAGAGTCCAGACCCGCTATCTGAACAGCTTGTTATGTCTGAAATATGTGTTGCACCCTTGCTTCCAAATTCACAGACGGACCAAAAAGTTGAACAAAAGAGCGATACGTGTCTACTTAATTACCCTCCCGTAGCCTCCAAAACAACCCTTGTTGCCCCTGTCAATAACATCACACCGGTCAAAACCCCAATAGATGGTCCAGTCTCAGCTAGCGGTGCCATTGCAGTGCTGTCCCCCACTATCTTTAGCAAAGCTGTTCAGATCATTCCATCTCCTCCCAAAGGCAAGCTGCCCATTCTGCCCTATGCCAAGGTGAAGAACTCCCTCCTGGCACCAGCCAGCCTTGCCAGCACCCCATTCTCAGAGCAGACTGTAAGTGGAGCCAAAAACAGTCTGAAAAGCCCTCCAGACAACAAAGCCAAGACCACAGACAGCAAAAGTGAAAGATTTAGCCAAGACCCTAACAATGCCCAATCCAAGAAACCTCCAGGCAAGAAGCGGGGGAGAAAGAGGAAAACCATGGAGGATGTTCTTGCCTTTGAAGCCAGGAAAAGAAGATCTTTGTCATTTTTTAGAAGGAGGGCACCTGAGAAACCCTCGGTGGGTGTGCAGAGTTCTGCTTCTCAAGAGAAGTTGCTTGACATATCAAAAAAGTATCGAAGCATTCGTCCCAAGCCGGTGCTGGTCATGGAAGCCACCATCCCACAACTTGTACCACTTCCTTCTTTGTCAACCTCAGAGAAATCAGATCAGGAGCTCTTGTTAGGACAGCAGATATCAGAAAAAACACTGGGGGCTTTCCAGTCCCTACAAGCATCTGATCATCAGCCTGTATTTGATGGTGAAAGCGGTGGAACAGTGGTTTACGTGGGAAGTCGTTCGCTTCATCGCTGTCCCACCTGCAGCAGGTGTTTCCAGTTCAAGCACCACTTGCAGAGTCACATGAACAGTCACAATAAGCTGCGACCCTATGTCTGCCCGGTATGCAGGAAGGCCTACGCTCACTCGGGCAGTCTCAGCACTCACATGAAACTGCACCATGCGGAAAGCAGGCCCAGAAAGAGCCTTTGCTGTGAGTTCTGTGAGAAGTCATTTGGCTATGTTGGTGTCTACTTCAGCCATTTGAGAGAGGTGCACAGAGTTATACTCACAGTAGAGCCGTCCATCAGTCAGCATGAGGACAACCTGCCTGTAGAAGAGTAAGTAACATTTTCTCTTTCTTGTGACTTCCTGTAGCTCAACTGCTATAGCATGGATCTCCAACATGTGCAGTTCAATGTGGTTGTTAGAACTGTTGCACTGTTGTCTGTTGTGTTACCTATAATCACATTTGTATTAGTCTGTGTCTTGTTTAGTGTGTGTAAATGTGATTCTGGAGGTCCACAGACCTGCAAAGTTTAGCTCCAAAGTTCTTCCAACACACCTGCCTGAATGTTTCTAACAGTCCTTGATTGGCTGTATCAGTTGTGCTTCATAAGGGGCGGAGCTAAACTCTGCAGGTCTGTGGGCCTCGTTGTAGACCCCTGTGCTAAAGCTGTGATCATTTTCTGTCTGGCAGATCTTCAGAAGCTGACAAACAGGCCTCAGAACAGCGCGTCGACCCAGTCGAGCTGCAGATCAAATGCGGCCGGTGCCAGGCCATCACACCTACCTTCGCCGACATGAAGCTGCATTTGTTATATGTGCATGGCGAGGAGGTCCAGGTGCGACTGAGGGACGGGGCCATGCGCGGGGGCCGCGAAGCAGAGGACGAGCTGGTCAAACACGCAGCGCACTACTGGAGGCAGCTCAATGAGAAACGCAACCTGGTGCACTGCAGCACCTGCGACGAGGAGTTCTTCTCCTTCTCCAAGTTCAAACGCCACCTTCATTCTCACCATCAAGGAGCAAGAGGGAGTCCAGAAGAAGAGGAAGTAGAAGATGAGATGGTAGATATGGAAGAACGAGCATCAAGGGGGTTGAGTCAGGTCATAACCCTGAGGGTGGGGTCTCATTTTAACTGCATCCTTTGCAGTAAGGTGTTTAATAAGAAACAGGAGGTTATGGAACATTGGAAAGCACAGCACAACTGTGAGAACCCCACCATCCTGTGGGATCTCCTGGACTTCAAAGGGGAAAACATGTCTATTGATGGTCCAAATTAACTGCAAATGAGTAATTTATTATTTGTTCTGTTTGTCAGCTGTGTGGTTCAAGCCAGATGTAGTGTCGTCAATGCAAAAACAATCCGCTTGCACGTTCACTCGTGATGTTGCGTTTGATGTTTTTTTATTCACAAATGTTTTGTAATGCTTGAATTTTGTAAGTTTTTTTTTACTTCAACGTTTTGTTTTGGTTTGAGTTTTTAGGCATTGCAACCGTATAAAACCCATAAAAATTTAAACCGGAGACATTATCCTGGCCCAGGTGCAGAAGTAAAATAAATACCAGCAAATGAAGTACCTTAGCGTAATAATCATCATTTCTTGCAAGGTTTGTGGACACAGGGTGTGTTAGTAACTGTTTCGCTTGAGTGAATCAGGTGAAACGCACTAAGAAAAGCAGGCTCTTCAAATACTTATTGCCACTCAGACAAATTGAGAATTTGCAATACAGCGAATACAAATACAGCATGATTAGCATGCTTGAAATATAACGTGTCAAAGAATATGCAAAAAAACACAAGCCGCATTTTACAAACACGCATACATAATCACACACTTGCAGCCCTTATTCCACAGCTACAATAAGTGAGTTTATTATTTGGTTTTAAACAAGGACATCCAATAATAAGATTTGAAGTGTGTGTTTTATGTGAGCTTGTTATAAATGTGTAGTGTTGTATTTTTAAATGGAAACGGTATATATAAATGATCGATCTATTCAAACATATTTGTATTTTCATTCAAAACAATGACAGTGTAATGGAATGTTTTAAAGCCCTCCCATTTGTTACATATGTATACTTGTATAGATAGATTAACATATATATATATATTAAATAATAAATATATGCAGCTGTATATGGGGAACATATATTTACTCAGATGTCATCTTTCACTGTTTTCTCCTAAGGTAAAAAAAATTATTGTTAACATTTTAAATGTCTTAAGTAAATTTGCATCTTCGGCCAAACCACTTATCAAAAGTTTGAACTTATCAAATGTCACTGAATTTATTTCATCGTAACTTTTTCCATGTAATGTTTTAAACTAAAATGCTTGAAGTTGGTTTTGTAGAGGAATATAAATTGTATGTTTTTTTTGTAACAAAACTAAACTCTTTAATTTAATTTTGTATTATTTATAGGTTTTTAATAAGGCTAAGGTCATTATTAACCTTTAGGCAGTTCCTAACGTTTAACCATTAAATTACTATAACCACACTTTCATTTATGTTGTAGTGTTAATGGCCCCAGTTTTGTTTTAAAATGTGTCAAACAATAACAAAGATTATAGTAGGTGTGTCCAGACTTTTGAGTGGCATTCTGTAAACCATCTGCCTGAACAGGTGCCGTAAAAAATCAAGTTTACTACACTCTTAAAATGGCACAAAACAGCCTGCGAATCCCAAAGCATCGTTTGAGTTTGTCCTTCACAGTTGAATTCTGTCAGATAATCTAAAGTCAATAATGTTGATCTTAACTGTGTCATCAAACAGACAAGTGCTGTTTGTCTTGTTACAATTACTCCTTAACTGTTATGGATCTTGTCTTTAGTGAATTTTACCTTCATCTTGGTTTTCAGTGAAAAAGAGAATGAAATGTTTTGTTTATAATGTGGTCTTATTATATTAAAAGTGATTGTGTTTGATAGGAAAAACATTATAATGGATTTCAGACTTCAGGCTATGGGCCTTAACACGTTGTTTTTGATTCCGTCTGATTGTTTGACATGCCAAGAAAATGTTAGCATCTTAAGTTCTCAAGATAATTGTTTCCTTCCACTGTGATGTTTAAATGTGTCTGTTTGTGGCTTTAGCTAAACTGAGCCCAGATAGCGTCTGTACAAGAGAGAACGTCCCTATATTCTTGATTACTGGTGCCTAAATAAAAAGAGTGATCTAACATTAAGCGTTTAATGTGTTTTTTACATGCAACAAACCTTTATGTTGTATGACCTCTCATTAGTACCTTATAAACACATATGCTACCACATCTCAGGGTTTACCTTGTTTCCTACAAAAGCATTTACCGCAAGACTTAATTTGTGGGTTGCACAGAACACTGAGCAGCGCAAGGCCTGAATTAAACCAATTTTAGCTGGACACATGATGGATTTATACTAGTCAGTGTAAATCCTGGGTAACAACCTTTATTCGCTGACAGAATGGTAATGCTTTAACAATGTGCTTGAACGTTTGTCTTAACATATACCACGGCTTGCAGGAGAACTGATAAGATCTGCATATACAACCACATTAAAAAATCACTAACATATAACAAAAAAGTACCTTTGCTGCTTTGTTTTCCACTTCAACACTGTTTTGGTTTGCAAAAGCAACATCTAGTTGTTTACCTGGATTCATATCAAATTGAATTAAAGGCTTTTCTCTTGCATTTTTATATTGCAACATCTCGCAGGCAGCTGGGCCTGATTTAAAGCCCACATTAAACGATCACAACTTCTCCGTCCTCACAGGTAGTGTAGGAACGTCAACACCCATGCATATATTCTTTCATCCATCCTTTCTCCTCTCTCTCCCTGCGCACCGGAAACATGATCGCGCACGGGAGATCAAAGCGCATCCCTCTAACAGGATTAGAGGATGGAGCTTTAGGAGGAAGAGAGAGTCTGTTTTAAAGTAAATGAAGGATGTTGGCAAGAGGCAGAAAGGAAGGAGAGGGAGAAAGGAAGTGGGTGGAGATGTTAGTGCTGGGCAAAATAAAACGCGTAAAAAGAGACGGCAGAAGGCAGAGAACGCGCGCACTCGTGCGCACGCACGCGCTTACGCCTTCCCTTTTCATTTTCAGAGATGACCAGATGATAATGAATTCTTCATGAACTGTGATAAATGGATGCTGATAAAAAAAAAATGATAGCCAGAGACAGAATAACGGATGGCCAGTTCTCGCGCCCCCCAAAAAAGAAGCTGAACTGCGACCAACGCGCTTTGATGCCGCGTGAGAAGCTAATGGGAGCAAGAAGCTCTATTGATCCGCCTTCATCCGTCCGGAGGAGGAGAAACAGGGATGATGTTGAGCTGAAGATGAATGGATGAAGTTAAGGGTGGGTCCGCAGTAGATAATGACCAAATCGCTTTACAAACTCTATCCGTGATGTGGAACCAACATAAACAGACACACAACCAACTTATGGCCACGTTATTTGAATTTTGCAAATGATTTTATAATAATTTATAATTTAATACATATATATACAAACACACACACACACACACACACATATATGCAATGCAAAGGTCATGGGTTCGAATTCTAGGGAGTACATGTACTGAGAAAATGTAAAACTTCAGTCTAATGTGAGTCGCTTTGGATAAAAGTGTAAATGTGAACATGTCAGAACCTGCCTTGTGCTCTGATCCTTATTGTGGTTTCAGTCGCTACTTTATTTGTTTTTTCAGAGAACATGATACATTAACATGCTAGTCAGTAAAACCTTGCAAGCAAAAAAGAGTGACAGAACTAATCGCCCGAAACCAGATATTCAGAAACACAAGGGGGTCTGAATGTGCATGTTTTATATTTATTGCAATACATTTACAATACATACACCTACAGACACTTGTGAGTGTGAAGCCCTTGTCAGTGACTTTGCAGCGTTTTGGTCTCTCCTGTGTGTTGTGTGGTCCAGATGGTACAAAATCACTGTGTTCCACTGGGCCTCTAGTAGACCGCCCGGAGGGACACTAGCCATCTGCCCGGGACATCACACTACCCACACACACACACGTTCTCCAACTCTGACCTGGAACACACAGGCAACTACACACAGAGACAAAAGAGCCACTAAACTGCTCATCTGTAACATTCACTGATTTCTTCATCACTGGTCACAATGTGGCCGCCTCAAGACTCCACCAAGGGGTTTTGTTAGGCTAACAAGCAACAATATAATAACTATTCAAGCAATTAAGGTCGGCCAAAATGCATTAGTTTGCTTTAGCGTGCGGTGGCACTTTAAACACACTTCCTGTTTTCATTCTCGGCCGGTCAATAAACTCTGGATCTTTCACCTGAATAGATTACTGATAATTGCCTCAGAGTTGTCAGTATTTGAGCAGCCTAATGAGAGCAGTATTTACAAATCTAGAGAGAACAAGGAGGCGAGCAGTTCCCGGTTCCAGTAATGAGATCCAGGTAGGCTAACTGGGGGAGTATGGAGTAATTAGGACGAATGCAGAGCATCTTTATCCACCAGTATCTTCCCACTGGGAGGATCTTGACAGCGGAATACTAAGGGGTGGACTGCAGGGAATTAGGTCTGCCTGAGTGATAACCTACATTTACCCAACCCTGCGTCTTTCTTCTCCCGGTTCGCAAATAAGGCTAATGACATACCGCTGGCCTGCAGACATGCATGAATATTATGTTGATGTTATGTGCATGTGAGCGCCGCCTTAACTAATATTCAAAACCAGCCACCCACGCACATTAACATGCACTAATGCATGCAGAACACACATTTTCTTGTTTTATTCACACTTGCATACAGAACGGCGTGCTGTAGCATAAAACAGCACATGGACATGCTGGAAATTGTACACCTGTACAATCACACGCTGTCGCACATGCACATAACTTTTGTTGACGTTCCTCCGCTCCTTTGATGGCAATTACCTGCGGCATGCTCTGAAATTCTCTTAACCTTATCTGATAGGTTAATTAACTAATGCATGCACGCCGCAATGGATGCTGGGAAAATGTCATAGGCAGAGTGTTGTGCACATTTGTTGAGCTCTTCTCACTACAATTGTATCTACAATGATATTTAACCTTAATCTTTTCACAGCCTCCATCCTAGTGGAACTTCACAGTGGACAGTGTTTTACATAGGCAGCAACTTTATGTCCCACACAAACACTGTGCATTGGAGACCAATTGTTTCTAATGATTTAAATAGAGTTTGATGCATGTTAAGTTAACACTAAGCAAACTCTGATTAGCATGCACACACTTCTATATAAAAGACAAGCACACATTTAATCACTTTGTTTTTATACACTTAAAACACAATTTTTTTTTACTTTTCATCTTTTTTACTGGCATACTAATAATATACTTTTTAAATATTATTTAAAATGATTGAATTATTATTAAATTCTGAGTCATGCCTACGATGTTTTAAAAGCTATCTTGTTAGGCAGCTCATTTGGTTTTGGAACAGAGCGTTAGAGTTCATTTATCACCACAGTTGTCCTTTCTTCTGTTTTCACTTTTAGGCCAGTTTGCAGGACTAATGAGTTCTCACAATTTGCAATTAAGAAAAGCATTTTATCATCATCATCACCTGCAGGTATATTCCGTCCCCCCAACCCCCACCCGCCCCAGATGGAGCGTCACGGTGTGGCCTCACATTGTGACAATCCCCCCTGGGAAACCTGGATCCCACCTCGGCGGTCAGAATCAATTACATTCATTTTCTCTCTCTCTCTCTCTCTCTCTCTCTCTGCTGTTTCCATGAGTCACATTTTGCAGGCACAGCATTGACTCTCCTGTCAGTTCCTGAGGTAAAACTCCTCCTCTCGGTGCGTTTAACAGGTTTAGAGGGGCACAGGAGAGGTGATAAATTCACTCACAGGCAGAAGAAAATGAACAGAGGGGAAAGGTGTGTGTGTATGGGCTGGAAAAACCAATGATAGGTAGGAATATTATCCGATATATATATTATTCCTATAGATATAATAAAGAGAGATGGGAGAGAGTTTTAAGAAGAAAATCACTTACATGACTCACATTCGCCCAAAAGAATTTATGGTAAAACGTAAAAGTTTTTAAAGGTTTGTTTTGGCACACTTTTATTACTGTAATAGGTGTTACACAAATAAATAAATCTCTAATATATCTTATTAAAATCGTTGTGCTAAACCCTCTCTCGATTTCTAACCCAAGACCACCATTTCAAACATTTCAAAATCTATATCCATCTGTCTATATGTCTGTCTATCTGTCTGCAAAGCTTGTATAACCTTCAGACTTGAAGCTTTTAAACTAATGTTTATGTTTCCAGCAAGGCAATGTCAAGCTAACAGACAGAGTTGATCCAAATACATTCAGGTCTGTATCCATCAGTTACTTGCTATGTTGAAATATTTGGCTAACAAGTTTAAAACATCTCTTGAGCAAGCACTCATATTCATTTTCCCCCGAGAGGGCTGTCTTGGTAACAGGGAACCCATAAAAGAAACACAAAAGAAAAATAAACAAGCAGAAACAGCACAAAAACATTGGCAGGGTTGAACCAAACTGTGTACGTCTCTGTTGCTTTCCTTCAGTATCTCTGAAGCGTTTCTGAGCGCAGATCTAAAGTGCCAATTCCTCAATACGTTAATGTTGTTTTTGCTTTCAAACGGGCAAAATGCCATCAGCGATAAAACCCGTCAACTTTATACCACATTTCTCAGATTTAGAGCTTCTGGAATAAAGATTGTGGAAAGGAAACTTAAATTCTTTAAAAATGTATTAAATTCTGATCTTGTGAGGGAGAACTGAAAAGACCTGTCAGTGCTCTGTGCCCCTCTCACATGTCTTTATAATCAATACCATGTTATGCAGTCCAATGGAAGGAAATGGAGAGAAAATAAGAGAGAGAGAGAGAGAAAGAGAGAGAGCAGTTCAGAGCTTTCCTGTATTAAACGGCTGAGTGAATTTACAAGCTTTTTCAGCAAGGAAATGCATTGACTGCGATTTACCAGCATATAGTTGATTTCTGCATACAGCTCATTGACCTCACACATGTATCTGAGCGGCACGTGTCATGTGACATCCAAGCCCGTATTACAGCCCAGCTGAATCAAAATCACTAGCACCGTACCAAACACATACAGTAGCTTCTGCGCCCGGCCTGAACACTTTAAAATGAATCTTGATACGTTTGTCACCGAGGTTATTTAGCTGCCATGCCTGCAGGACTCTGATAACTGGAGACTGAGATTTTCTTCCGGGTTTTGAGTGAACAATCCACTTGCTGTTTATCTTGTGAAATCAATGAGAAATCGCACATCAATAATACAGTCTCAGCAGAACACTGTGGCTTACATCTTTAACATCTTAACATCGTTTCACATCTTAACACCTTTAGCATAGCTTACAATCTTCCAGCTGCCTTTAAAGGGCCAATTAGAGGTTAAATCTTTGTGCCAGAACAGTGTGGTAATACTGTGTTAAAGACTGAGGTAAGTTCTGGCGTGCCATATGTGCATATTCTCAAATCATATGCGGGAATAATAAAAACATGTATTTAATCGTCTCTTTAACTCACTGTGTTTATCATC
This sequence comes from Yasuhikotakia modesta, assembly GCA_036877545.1. Lineage (NCBI taxonomy): Eukaryota > Metazoa > Chordata > Actinopteri > Cypriniformes > Botiidae > Yasuhikotakia > Yasuhikotakia modesta. The sequence goes on along the minus strand of JBAJNP010000767.1, from coordinate 19,902 downwards.
ACAAATTTGGAGAAAGAAGCTCAAAACCATTTAACTTTCCACATACTGATGAGCGTATTTTGAGAGCAAGTTGCTTTGTGTACGTTTTAAAGAGCAAAAATGCAAACTGTATATCAAGTAAATGTTATCCACAACTAGTTAAGTTTAAAAGACACAATTGTCAACTAGCTACAAACTATTTTTTTCTCTAATGTAGTCATTAACTTAATAATCTAACAATGACAACAACATGATATAAATATTGATGCATATTGTAATGAAAAGATTTCATCAGTGTTTTGCTTTGAGTTTGGTTGAATCGTTCCTCACTGTGAGAGTGTTCATGTGTGTTAGAGAATAAAACTTTCAGGATATGACCTATTGTTCTGAGATAATGTGAGATGTAATGTTCTCCAGCCCACTTGGACAGAGCCTGGTCAACGAGAAAGCCCCATCGCCGCAGGCAACAAGGAGCGCCAGAAAACTGCACCTGCCAAAGACCGACTCCATCACGAGAGCCATATCGGGTTTAACTGCAGGGGTGTGTGTGTGTGCATGAGTGTGTGTGTGTGCATGTGTGTGTGTGTGTGTGTGCGTGTGCCTCTGAGAAAAAAAACCTTTAAACACCTTTTTTCTCTACACATCATACAAAAGTAGAAGCACAACCTCCAAGCGATGCCTGTAACCCTGGAAAAACATTACACACAACACATGCTCCACTTCAGCAGAATGAAGACAAAAGAAAAAATGGAGACATAAAGGACTGGCAGAAAGAGGTGTTGCAGGGATATTTTGCTTGTCTTTTGCCTGTGATTGAACACACATTTGAAAACATACACATGAATATTTGAGCAACAAGCCACACCTGTAACTCTTGTACCAAGTTATTTCACATTGTTTGGTGTAGCATTGCTATGGGCGCAGCTGCACGTACAGTAACCAATAAAATCAACCGCTTGGACTGTAAATAGTCTACATTGTGCAGTTTTTTCTATATACTAATTAGTAGATTTTGAAATGGAGCAAAGTGCTTTCTAAAGCTGCCTCTGTGTTTAAATCCCAGATAAAAGAACTAGTTAAAACACTGATCTGGGACCAGTGTTTGGCACCCGCTGCTCATGAGATTAAATCCATGCTGATCTTATCCACCTTTTTCATACTAAACCTTTTCAACCAAATCCTATAATTTCCCACAATTCATAGCAGAAGCGGTTGTTTTCTCTGGAAAGAGTGTTTCACATTCCATTGATAGAGTTAATAGACGTGTACATTTGTTGTTGCTGTTGTATAAAAATAATTACGTGATTCTGTAGATTAGATACAAGCCATGCAAATCATGCAGAAGATTATTAGTTAGCAAGTAAAAGAAATTATAATGGATTTCTTATAATGGATGACAGTAAAGATCACTGTCATCTTTCTATACAAAATACAGTGTCTGAGATTCAGTGCAGAACATACACAACAGATGTTTAATTTAAGGCAGGTAATACCAACATATACTTCACACCAGCTAAATGTGTTTATGTGTGTTTGTTTTGCAACTTATTTCAATTAAGTTGTTCAATGATGTTTCTGCTATAAGTGATGACCAGATTTATAGCTTAATTACTGTTTGAAGGATATTTTAACTCTAAGGCCAAAAGCACACATTCCTTCTTACTTTTTTGTTTGTTTTCTTAACAAAAGCTGATACAAAAGTGGATATATATATATATATATACATATATGAATATGAATGAAACGATATGAATGAAACTTTATGAAGATATCCTCATTTGTAGAAATGCTGTAAAATATATTAAAGTTTTTTTAATTGTAAAATTAAAGTTTTAGTAGCTGTGCATAAAAACAACAGAGGTCTATGGAGTGTTTAGATAATGTGTGTCTATGTGGAGAGACAGAAAGTGCAACAGACAAACAATAACAGGAAGTCATAATAATGCTGTATCTTTGAGTTGCATTGCAAAGGGTTTACGGTTCAATTCTACGTCACAGTCCTGTACAGTATAAGACGTTTTTCTTCTGATTGAATGTGTGTCTTAGTCTAAAATCCACGCGTTTTGTTTCTTGAATGGGAATGAAACGTGATATATATTCTGAGAAATGTAACTAATTCCCCTCAGGACGCTTAAATAAACATCCACATATCAGCATCAAAACAGATGTCTACAAAATTCACGCCTGTGCATAATTGCATTCAGAACAAACGTAATCTCTCTTTCTCTCTCTCTCTCTTTCTCTCTTTCTCTCTCTCTCTCTGCTTTTGCACTCCATCCCGCATCAAAGAAACAGAAAGGAAACATGAAGGCATTGTGGGAGGATTACGAAACAGAATAAAAGGTGCGTGTGCATGAGAAGCAAAGACGCAGAGTGGGAGACTGGGATGGTTTGAACCCTTGAATTACAGGGTTTAGCGCGCTCATGTTTCTCACGCGCACGCGCACGCACTCGTATGGTTAACTGCAGCGTAATTGCAGCGTGTTGTCTGTGATTACAGGGGTAGCTTTACACCTGATGCCAGGGAAAGTGAGGCACACTTTAAATATTTAATCAAATCCTTCAGGATGAAGGTAATGAGGCGGAGGCTGAGAGACAAATTATGGCTGCTTACAAACATGGGAACATCCATCCATCCCAAAAAAAAGCAGGTACCATTTTAAAAGGGAACGTGATGGAAATGAGAGTTGAGAGAACTGGGGAAAAGAAAAGATTATAAACGAGAGAGAGGGAGAGAGAACAGAGTTTGACAGCACACCTTTAGTACTTTTGTAGAGTTAAATAATTCAAACATGCCATCGTCTTTTTATTTCTCCGAAGTGTTGCTGTTGTACTGTGGTCCTCTATTATTCAGTGTTAACAGTGTATTGTGTATGTCGTGTTTCTTGCTTAGATTATGATATACTGGGATGGACTGGAACTACACAAACAGATTCAATATCTTCAATATCTCAATTTTGTCTCCTATTCTGCAATGACATTAAATGGAAAGTAAATGAGAGGTTTCAGTTTATGAAATATTTTTCTTGGAAAAAAAACCCCAGTAATTTAATGTCTCCCTGTGGGTATTAAAATAAAGCTCAATAAGGATCTTACGTTGTGCTCACGTTTGCCAACATAACAAAGTCTGCAAACAAATATCACAAACGTTTGTCATTGAATTCTTCCAATATCAAATTATCTGAGTTATGCAATACACATTTATTTTATACCCCATTTGCTTACTGTACAAGAAACACAAACCTGTTGACAATATCAGATTTAAAGTACAAGATGATATCTTTATTTTTTTTATAGCGAGGATCACCTAAATTGTCATTTGGCCTACATTTGCGAAGGCCTAAAATTTGGCCCTCACAAGTAAGCCAAACTGCACACACACACACACCTTGACTCCATCACCCCTCCATCTGCCCCATTGTCTCACCTTACCGTCCCTTGCGGGGGTCTCCTTTACTCAAGATGGTGTTGGGTTTTTGCAAAGGGTCCAAACCTAAATGCAAACTCCCTCCACCCCCCTTACACACTTACACACCCTGTTCATTTCCCAAAAAAACAATCGATTTTTCTGCTACCTAGTAATGCTATCATCCACAAACCAATCCACAGAGGGCTTCGGTTTGATCAATTCATATCTCAGCCCACCTTTCTCTTTTTCAGAGGTCACACACTTAGCGGTGCACATGCACCCGTATGCAGGTGGTCTTATAAAGATCATCTCCCTTTTCCCTGCATCCCAGTGGAAAAGACGTCCATTAAAGATGACATCACACAGGCACTACAGCAGCTATGAGCAGCTGTGGCCCATAAGAGAGTTTCAGCTATCCTGTAATGTCTCATATGAGCTTAGCAGACTCATGCACATACACACACACCCAGCGCAGTCATGGCTATGGGGAAAACAAATGGCACAGTTCACCTAACACACCAACAGATTTTTTATGATGTTTTTTGGCAAATGTACGTTTGCGTAGTTCCACTACAAATGTCATGGTTAAAACACGGAAACTGTAATGAGAGTAAATACTGTGGCAAATAAAATATGGTTTAAATTTGATTACACTCTTAAAAATACAGGTTCTTTACAGCAATACTATAGAAAAACAATTTTTGGTTGCCTAAAGAACCATTAGGTCAAATGTTCTTTTAAAAAACATCTGCCTTTTTATAATCTGAAGAACATTTTGTTCACCACAAAGAACTGAAAGGTTCTATGAATGTTAAAGGTTCTTTTTGAAACCGTACAGCTAAAAATGGTTCTTCTGCGGCAATCTTTTTCAAAAGCATATTTTAAAAACATTGGTTTTAAGGAAAAATAAACTTTACCAGCACACATATATATCAAAAGTAGGCAAGCATGCATGTTAAAAGTTTCATCCAAATCTAAATCTCTTGATCTAAAATTGAGATCTTATTGTGCCTGACACACAGATGCACCCTTATTATCACACCTAAATGTGCACCAACATACATAATGTAATCAGGAATAATTAAATCTTTTTCATCATCACAAAGTCCAGCACAATCTCTCTTTATCTCTCTCTCTTTTTTGCTTCTCATGAATTGGTTACGCATCCGACAGGTGCTGTCCTCACGGCCAGATTGCTTTGAGGGACGGCAGCAACTGTTGCGTCCACCTGTCTTTGCTTCTCTTGCTTTCTGTTCAGACCCTGTGAAAACAGCTTCTCTCAGAGCACATTGTGCTTATTGGTCACTGTAGGCTTGATGTCACGTTAAAGTCAGGATTTTAACAGAACATGAACTATCTACAGTCAATGTCACTGGCAAGGCTGATATTAAATCTGTCATTGTAAGATACACACACACACACACACACACACACACACACACATAAATCATACGGTCACACTAATGCAACCCTACAGGGCCCCCTAGTGGTTGTAGGTACTACAGCAGTCATGTGCGCACACGTTCCTACATGCACGCGCTCACACTGATGTTTGACAGGCTGTTTTCTCTTACTAGATGCGTAATGCCTTCCAACACATTTGCTGACTGCGCTAGTTAAACCACTAGGAAATGAACTTTTATGCATACGGTTTGTTTAAAGGCTTTCAGAATTAAATATGGAGAGGTGGGGAGAATCTGTCTATTCAATCTATCTATTCAATCATCTATCTACATCAATCTATTTTGCATTAGCTGTAAATAAAAAACTAAACTTATAAACTTATAAACTTATATTCAAGCCATGCAGTTTACAGGAACAAAGCGTTACAACCCATGACTTTAGCAAGACTGGTTTGACTGGGAATCGACTGGGAATGTCAAACTGTGACTGGTTGAGCTGGGCTACTGACTGGGCTAAATTTATAAGGTTATAAAAAAAGTAACCTTAACCTTTTGTGGAAAAGCTCTGTGCTGAGAGAGCAGTACAACTGTGATCTACATTTCCCTCCTGAAGGATGCAGAACACATGCTATTACATAAACAGCTTGAAACATCCCAGGAAGCGTTTGCTTGCCTCCTTCTAGTTTCTTCTGCAATACTTGGAGCGGCACAAAGAAATGTCACATGATCACAGGAGCAAAACGGCCTGCATCGTACTTTTATAACATAAATCAGGAATAACAAGTTATAAATTAGGAGGCCGTATTTAAAGGATAGACATGAAACATATTTAGGGAATATTTACATTTTTATATTTTTATTGGATGAACAACCGCCCAAAATATCCCTAGAACAGCTAAAAACCACTTAGAACACATTAGCAAACACATAGCAACACCTTGGCAACCACCCACAACACAATGTCATTGTAGAGCAAGTTTAGCACAGAAAAGAGCTTCTCACATTTTCTTTAGAAAATAAAGGATGACAGTTCATGGATACAGGTTCTCTCTTGGCCAGAGAACAATCTTCCATCTATTGTTTCAGAAAAGGCTAAATTGAAAGCACATTTCAGTCATTTGGAAGGATCTGAAAATATGAAAATACTCCACCTATCTGCTTTTCTTCAAGAGAGGAGGCGCCTACAATCAGTGTTCAAGGTCTGAGATTAGGACAGTTTTATCTTTCGACTTTAAGTCGGTTCCAAAAAACATTTGTCTTGTTTAGAGCTCAGTGTTGGACATTGAATAAAGATATTTCACATGAAAAGACACATTAACCTGACAATGGGAATTTGTTAACAGGTTTGAAAATATTTCTCTCATGCCTGCACACATGAAGTTTTGTATACAAACACACACACACACACACACACACACACACACCTGAACCAGGAACTTCAAAAAGCAGATTTGGTCATTGCATATTTCCCTACAATGAAAACAAACAATCTTCCTAAAATCTTATTCAAGTCTTATTTGAGTTTTATCTGATATTCACATTTATAATCAAAAACACCACAACCCAATGTTTGCCAGACTCGTGAGTGATATTTTCCTCTCGTTTTCGGAGTGCTTTGTTATGCAATTTTCTTTACATTTTGATAGAGGATGTCATAAGAGAGTCTGACATTTACCAGTATGTGAACACACAAACCAACATTTACATTCGCTGTAGCTTAACACTAGCGGCCGTATAACATATAACACATATTGCTTAGCTGCCTTTAAAATCTGATTTTGCAGATCAGAATCAGATTTCACTTTTGCTTTGCACCTTTAACTGGAAGCACGAAATAAATCGAGACTTCTCTAAACACATCATTTTATATCTTTCACATCAATCACAGGCCTGGCATTGGCACAGCCCTGAACTGGACCACTGACTGCATAAACTCCAGCTCATTGATGCAGACTTTGGCAAAGAAACATCTTCTTCCTAGTGCACATATGGTACTGATCACAGTAGAACCAATCTGATTTGCACACCCTCATCCCTCGTGTTCCAAAGGGTCAAAAGCCAAGATTCTAATTGCTGTTAATTCCGAGAGCTTCTGAGATTGTGAAGACATGTCGGAATTCCAACAGCGGGATTGAAACAGTGATCAGTTGGAATGCGGTCAACAGCTTTTCATTCACATTTTTGCCTCATTAATAATGTTTTTTTTCGTTCTTTCCATAATTTAAAACCAGTTTTCACTTTACAGTGTGGAGAGCCGGCGAACATCTTGCAATCTGGGCTACCAAACGTTTCAGATGTTTCAGACTGTTGCTACCCAATGACTTTTTGTGACAACATGCCCCATGTCGGAACAACATGTAGGGTAAGTTGTCACAGCAATCACAACATGGCATTAAACAGCTTGGCTTTTTCAACAGCGCAATTTGACTTTCCACTCAAAACCATATAATTACTAAGATAAATCTCCCATGTGTGGTTTATGTGTGTGTTATTTTTCTATCTAAAGTTACTGTCTATCCATTTCGTTTCCCCACATTTTTCCTCACTCAGGCCTCTTTTTCAAACACGACCTTCGCTGTGTACACACCACCCACTGTAATGATGAATCTGTCAGTCTGAATCTCAGCTCTCTGGAGAGGGCCGAGTTAAGACAGATTTGCACCCCAGGTCAAAAAAACTCCAACTGGGCATGTTAGCCGACAACAGTGGGTCTTCTCAGCCCAGTGCTTAACCCTTACCCACCGTGGCAGTAATACAGAGGGAGGTGGAGAGAGCTGTTCACCCTAACTGTTCTCCAAAATTAGGACAAACAGACATGCATGTTGGATGACAGCTTAAAGTTCATTTTGGGAGCCGATAGCTTGAGGCAGTTACACTAAACAGCGTTAATTAGTCTCACGTGTGGAAGAACGCAGTTTAAAATCTGGTATGAGTTCAGATGAACACACAATTTAAAAGTTTAGCAAACGTCAAGAGTTCTTGACCTTATACCCTGATTACAGGCAATGTTATCAGAACGTTGATTTTTACGGTTCTTTTAATGTTTTTAAAATATTCTTGCATTAACAAGAGTATTGCGTTAACATCAGTAGAACATTAATTCAATGTATCATATAGCAAAAACGTTATTTTTAAGTTGTTGGCAGAACATTTTAAAAACGTTACAGAATTTAAAAAAGAAAAAAATACTTTAGAAAAGCAATTGTTAGAACATTTAAAATGCATTCTTTATGTTTTTGTAATAAACGTTAAAGAAACGTTCTTACAACCTAAAATTGTTGTGTAATCTTTGCTAAATAGAACATACTAATTTTTAGTAATTGTTACCATGGTGATTTTCTTTAAAACACGAGTAGAGGGTTTCCTGCCTGGAGGACTCACCCACAATTTTTACATTAACATCAAAACTCCAGCTGACAGTGTTCATGAGCCAAGCAAAAGCCCCCCACTGCGGTTACACCTGAAGCCCCTCTCTCCATCTCTTACACTTTCTCTGTCTTGATAAAAAATTGTGTTTTCTCTTTTATTTTGCCAGAAGGTTTGCATCTTGCTTTGCCAGAGAAAACCGAGCTTTCTTAATAAATATTTCATCTTTTGCAACCTTTCATAAGAGCAAAATGCCACGCTAAAGTTTAAAAACTGGCTTCTCCGCCTTTATTTATATGAGCATTTAACAGGAGAAATCTGCTCAGGACTGATTGTTTTGATGGTGTGTGGTTTTAAAAGACTTGACAATATAACAGAATTAAAATGCTGTAACATATCATGTTGCATACAGGTACAATTATTAAAAAGGACATATTAATATTACTGAAAAGGCCTGTGTTATACAATCATTTTAGTTTAATCTTTATTAGTCAGGGAAACAAGCTACTTTTGTCTTTTTAAAGTAAAGCTTGGGTCAAATCGTCTTTACATTGAGGGATACGTCACACTGGCAGCCATTTCAGATAGCAGACAAGACACACACACACATACATAAAGGTAGCACTCTAAACCTGCACATCTGTATTTACTTTCTATGACAGTTCTCACAGTTCCTGTCTGTAACCAGTCCTATCTCTAATAACTAATAACAGTCATTCTAATCAGCCTGACGCTGGAGGAAGCCGTGTACCATCCACACAGCTGTTGGTTTGAATATCAGAAAATGCACATCTTCAAAAGATGACATCCAAATATTTTTATATTCTCATTCCTGTTCTGGCTTTCATTTCCTGCCCGTAGGAGAAGGGCGTGTATATATGTGTGCAGACCTGGAAGCCCAAGCGGAGCGTCACATGGCTCTGGTTTAGGTGGAAAATCAAACACAGTTGTGGGCAGGCACCGATTTAACCAAAATAGGTGCTTTAATCATTTTTATGGATGGTGGGAGTTTACAACCTTTATATGTATTTATGTACTCTCAGCCTAGGAGAGAGACATAAATCATGTGGTCCCTGCAGGAGAGGAGAGAGGACAAGAAAAGAGAGGAGAGAGGAGGAGAGAGAAAAGAGAAGAGAGGTAAGAAAAAACGGACAGAGGAGGAGAAAGGAGAGAGAAAAAGAGAGGAGAGAAAAGAGGAGACAGAAAATAGAGGAGAGAGGAGGAGAGAAAAGAGAGAGGAGAGAGAAAAATGGAGAGGGGAGAAAGAAAATGAAATGAGAGGAGAGAGAAGAAGAGAGAATAAAGAAAGAAGAGGAGAGAGCAAATGGGAAGAGGAGAGGAGAATTAAAGAGAGGAGAAAGCAGAAGATACAAAGCAGAAGAAGCCGGCAATTTGTCTTACATAATTCAAACATCAAACATCATTTAGAAAACATCATAAATATCCATCTGATGCTTTACAAAACCATCTTTATTATTTACAGTTAAACTGTTGGGCTCAAAATTTACTGGTAATGTGGGTGTGGTGAGACCCATTTAGAATCTGTGCCAAAGGCCAGGTGATTCTCCTTCATTATTTCAATAAACAGACCTCATTAGTCTCCTTTATTGCAAACTAATTAGACCATTAGACCAGGTGTTGGCATGAAAAAGGGGCTTTTGTCACCTCAGAGTGAACTTTGTTGTGGAAGAACTCGGAAAGCTTTCTCCATCCCTCCCACACAGAGTACTTTACAAGTCAACTCCGGCCGCTGCAGAAATAATAATAGGGTTGGATTTTGGAGGTTGAAAATAAACAGGACGGTCCTTGAGCTGTAAACCTGAGTTGGGAGTGTTGTTTTTGTTTCCATGGCTTTCGAAGCTCCACGGAGAGCTCATGGTGAATTGATTGGTTCTGAGTCACTCCCTCCGCCTGGTTACGAGACCTTTTTGTTTGTTTTTCGCTCATTTGCTCGTCTGTCTCAAGACAAACGTCTGAACCCCCTGTTGCCTCTCTGAACACGTACATATTTTTGTAATTAATAAAGGAAATTGAGCATTCATACACAGTGCCGTATGTATACATAATAAAAGTTCATTATGTTTAGGGTAGAATCACAGATGTGGGGTGGGGGATATGTGTACAAATGTGTGTTTTGGAAATTTTGAAGTCAGGCAGGTCAGTTTGAAATCAAGAAGCATTTTGTGTGATTGCATTGTGTTAGCCCAACTGTTTTGAAGACCAGGTTTTTGGCTTTTTATGCCCTTGAGATTTTTCTGAAGCAATGTAAATGCTAAATAGGCAACTACAGAGTTACTGTAATATAGAGATGGACAGGTTGACAAATCCTGCAAAACTTTAATGTCAGCCAATCTACAGTAGAGGACTGTAGATAAATCGACACAAATTAGAGCAGTGAAGGAGACACAAACATAGAAAACAAGAAGACCTCAGAAACTCTCTTTCCCAGAAATCACTGCATCCCTTTGAACCTCCATCATTAAGCAGGAAGAATGAGAACTTTCCAAAAAAATATTGAGCAGTAACATGAGAGGACAGTCAGATTCAGACACAGCACAGCTAATGGTGTTATCTTACAGCTGGGCCACAAGAAACATCTCAGCAGTTTTTTGACACCTGACACAGGTAACTGCAAAGAACATTTTCATTTCATTATTGATAACTTATGCATGTAAGGTAGAGGGTTAGGAATGTATAAATAAAAAGTGCAATTAAAGGAAATCTGATCTGATTATTAAATTATTAATCAGCTGATCAAATTGTGCATATCTCAGCCATTCTTGTTCTATATTATAGGCTATACACATAAACTGAACAAATATTGTATTTTCATCTTGGTGGGGGACTGCAAACAATGACTCCTGTCCTGTTAAGTTAATTAAAGTCCTTAGAGCTTGTGTTTAAGGTGTGTTTTTGCAGGTGTGTTTATTTTGGTTGGAGCTAAACTCTGGAAGCCAGTGGTCCTTAAGGAGCTGGACTGTAAACCCCTAATATAAACAGCAGAGTTAAAATCTGTTTCTGTAAACCGTAAGTGTCAGACTCCTGTTCCTGGAGGACCACAGTCCACAGTTTTGTTCCAACGCTATTTCAACACACCTGCCTGTAATTTATAGGTATTCATAGAAGCCTTTATTTAGATGCTAAAATGCTAACGCCACACAACCAGCAAGGCTACGTGTTTAAAGCTAGGTTTAAAAAAAAATAACAGAAAGAGGATAACGGAATCACATACTAAAGGCAAAACACTTAATAGTTAAAAAAAACAGACAGGCATGAAAAGTCAAAGAAGACAGTAAAATAGACATACACAGATGTATAAAAACAGAGCAGAAATCTGACTTAATTGATTCATCTGTCATGAAGGGATCTGCTGTGATGTTTTTATTCAGGCAGTGAGAGAGCAGAAAGCAACAAGCATCAAAGAGCGAATCATAACATTTAACAACCTCCAGGATTCATTGTTCTGAATCCACTAACCCCATCGGTTAAACCCAAACCTGTTCAGCACTGGGCAGGAGACTGGCAGCATAATGGCGGCCAGCCAAACGTGCTAACTGTGTAGCAAGAGATTGCAGAGTCTCCACTGTGCCAAACTGTGTTGAAATTAACCCAGTAATCAGAAACATTATGTTCTTGCAGGGAGAGCCCAGGCGACCGGCAGATGGCTAAGAGCATTAGAGAGATACCTGCCAAACGTTAGCCCACTCTCTTCTCCTGCTGTGAAAACCTTTGTGAGGAGAAAAAGGGGCACCCCTGTGTATCTGCAGCATATGGTGGGGTAAATATTGACTGATATTATAATTATGAACAGCATAATCTAATAATTAATCACACACATGCTCACATATTCAAGACTCAAGCAGACACATACCGGAGGAAAGCCATTTGTGCGGTATGCAAGGAGAATGTGGCAGATGCCACAAAGGCCTGCGGTGATCTGTGCATAATCACATGATGTTATGTGTTTTTAAACGTTGATCTCCAGTAACATAAATGAGATGTTACAATACTCTGATGGATGTGATGTTGTGAACTAAGGCATGTTTTTAAGATACCGTACAGTTTCAAATCAACCAAAATGACACAGGGTCGCTTATTTAAACAGCAAGGAGGAAGGGACCAGATTTTTCAAAAAGGAAAATGTTGGAAAACATACAATGTTGGGAATTGTGTCCGTTTATTATTGCTGCTCAATTCTATGGTACCTGGCACAGAACCAACCGTAAAGGACAACAGCACAGTAATAAAAGATGGGTCTGTCTGGTTTATAGACACTAAGTCAGTTTTGTTGTTTTGAGTCATAACACTACAGCAGCCATTAAACAGTAGGATTGCAGGTCACAACGTTGGCAAATAAAACATGTGGTGAACGTTTTTTCTTTAACAGCAGAACATCTGTGGTGAGAGAAGCTAGGTAAGAATAGTTTGGGATGTCTCAATGTAAATGCTGTACCTGACTTTTTTACTTTTTCAGCTCAGACAACTTGGGTTTGTGTAGATATAGCCATATGTACACCTATATATACAACAATGTGCATATTATAGTCACTCTTTCTCACACACACACACACACACATCATGATATTGAAAGTGGCAATTTAAAGGTAGCAAAGATGCACAAAGTTTGTTTGTGTTTAGCATTTTAATAATTTCACATGAATAAAACAGAGCTAGATACACAAAATAGAACCAAATATATTTTATTATTGTCACGTGATAAACAACCAAATAATACACCATTATGGATTAAACTCGCTGAACTGATATGAAACGATTTCGCAATTTCTGAACGTCTCAAGAATAAATGCGAAGTGAATTACAGACGTGAGACAATTACATGGGCTGCATCTCCCTCTATTGGTACAACTACATACGTACAAGAGCTCTAATGTCAAATCATATGCCCTTAAATGCCTTGCAAGAAAGTACCTTTATAAAATGTCATTTAATTTTTATAATGTCAAATATAAATGTCAAAATTGCAGTTAATTATTAAAAAGGACTTTCACTCCAAAATAAGTCAATTCCGTATCAGAAACGTCTCGGGTCGAAATAGGCAAACGTCACCGGAAATGATGTCAGAACGGTCCTGTCTCAATCTGTGCACGGTATTTCACATTTTAACTCCGTCTCACAAACAGTGTCCCCATACAAGCCCCTGTAATGCACAGTTTGTATTTTCTAAAAACACAACGCAAACCACTCGACCAAAATGACCTTTAAACGTGCATTTGCTCGAATAAAACGAATGTAAACACATACTCGTATGGCGCATGCGTACTGGGTTTGAATGTTGGGACATTGTGCCGAGGATTCAGTCTGAAAATGGGCGACAGGCGTCAATAAAAGTAAAGTCGATGGTTTATTTAAAATACATGTTCTTGAATCATTGGGGTTTCGACATGGGGAGACTGTATAGCTATTTGACAAGCGAAGCAGGGTGGATTTAAACTCTATGTGGTTTTGGTTTAATGACTTTATGTTGCATCGCCTCGTTAGCTAACAGCAGTTAGCGGCGAGGATCAAAATGGAGGCGCATTATTTATTATCTTGCAGAGTTTGAACATTAATACCATTTTGAACGCGTGTATTATATATTTTTACACACAAGATGCACAGTTCATGTGTTACATGTATGTAGTTGCTCGACAGCTGGTCAGGTCCAACCTAAAACGTGCTTTATAGCCAATATACTTTAATATACCGCGCCAGATAATGTATAGACATTTTTAGTTATATAGACATAATTAATATATAGGCATTGGTTTTTCTATGTTATTATTATTTAATGTTAGGTTCACCTAGCATAGACAGAAAGGATAGTTTTATATTTCCTGTAGTCTTCAAATCTAAGGGGGTTCCCAAACCATTGTGTATAGTTTACATGTTTGTCTGCAGATTTCTTCTTATTATAATATATTTGTTTTTGTTGCGGCTACAGGTCTCAGAGCCACGCTCAGATGTGATATTGAATGGTACAGGAGCCATGGTTTATAGAGTAGATGCTGTGCTTCATCATGAATATGCGACACGATTGCTTTTCTAAAGTGGGATTGTACTCCAATAACCTTGACTTCAGTCCGTCAAAAACAGGCAGCGGCCGGAGAGGTTCCTCAGCCTCAGAGCTCAGAGATGCTGCTGAGAGCCTCACACCCAAAAACACCCGACAACATCTGATCTTGGACAAGAGTCGCCGTGGGAAAGTTGAGCTGTCTGTGAAGCTGGGCAGAGTGTTGGCCGTCGGTTCAGAGGCTGGCGCTGAGGGCACAGTAACACTGTCCTCTCAAACTAAACAAATGGGGGGTGAAGGCACCCCTGTTAAAAGCAAAACTCCTCTTGGACAGACCAATACTATTGATAATAAACCAGAGTTTGTATCCATGAATTCACATAGTAATTCTAGAGACCCTGCGGGCGATAAAAGCGTGAAGGGGTTAGAAACTATGGGGGCGTCTCATGAACACACGGATGGTAAAAAGATAAATATGAGGAAGATATCGGGTCATCCTCACCCGCAAGCCACTTGCCTGAAACAACTGTTACTGCTTCAGCTGGACCTGATAGAACAACAGCAGAAACAGCTGCAGTCTAAAGACAAGGAAATCGATGAACTCAAATCCGACAGAGACACAGTATGTGGGACTCTTGATTTATGAGTAACTTGTAGATAATTGCCATGTTACAGTATGTTCATATGACCTATATACACAGATTTTATTATTGTTTGAAATTATAAAATCTAGTTTTCTTCTTTTGTAATTGTAGAGCTTGAAACCTTTATCTTCAGTGGCAGATGTTTAAATGTTGCATTTTCTAATGTTGTCTTTATTTTTCCTGCTTTAAAACAGTTGTTGGCTCGTATTGAGCGGATGGAACGGCGTCTGCAGTTGTTAAGTAAGGAACCGCGTGACAAGAGGCTCTTTCAGCCCTTGGAGAGATGGGTCCCCGACACGGAGGACTTCTGGAAGTCAGATTTGGAGGACAGCCCGCAGACGTCTAAGTCGAGCGGCAAGGTGCCACAGGGTGGCAAGAGGTATGAAACGTGAAATTCTGCAGTCAGTCACCCTCTTTTGTTTATCTTCAATCACCGTTTTGTCTTCTTGTGGCTTCTGCTTGACTTATATAACCTGTAAATATTCTGTCTAGGAAGTTCAGCTTCTTAGACTCCAAGATGCAGAGGTCAAGGGGTAAAACCTCAAGACTGACCCCCAAAAAATTAGACACAGACGAAACGTCGCCCTGTCAGCATGACCTGCGAAATAAAGAGACCCCAAAGAAAGTCAATCTGGCGAAACAGATGGACCCTCATCCAGACGGAGAAGACAGCAAAGAAGCTAAAGATCTTCCGTACATGACAACAACTGAGATGTATCTATGCGGCTGGCACAAGCCTCCAGCCTCGCCGTTACTGGAAGCTTCTCCCAAGAAAGAGGAGAACGTTGCGAGTAGGTGTTTGGCTCAGATGCAAATTGACAGAGTTGTGAGCATAATTAATTATACATTTTGTTCCATTTACAAATTCTAATATTCCTCCAGTTCCATCATGGAGGGAAAGTGTCATGGAACCTCTGCAGAAAGAGGACGCCTTTGACATCCCCGAGGTGATGGTCAATCATTTATACGCCCTCTCAGGAGCCTTATATGTGTCTTCATTAATTCAGCTATTAGTTCAATTGTAATTCAGTTGTTATTCACGGTTGTTTGCTGTTTCTAGAGTCTTGATGATGGCGTTTTTCTGAAACGACATGCCAAGCTAGAACTGGATGAGAAGAGACGAAAAAGGTGTGAGTCTTTTGTTAAAAGGTGCACTGTGCAAGATTTTCCCAAAAAAAATAAACATGGGCAAAAATAATCTCAGTCATTACTTATGATCCCTCACAAGTGTGTGGGTGTGTCACCAGCCAATAGCAGCTATGTTGCGTGACCAGTTATGGGCTGCCTATAAACTTAAATCCCTTAATTGTCTTGAACTTGAATGGTTGTTTTATCTTGCTGCTGGCAGGTGGGACATTCAGAGAATACGTGAGCAGCGCATGCTGCAAAGACTGCAACAGCGCATGGAGAAGAAAAAGATGAACGTTCAGGAGAGCGAGCCTGAGCTGTACTCCTTTTATCCTGATCTGGAGAGCGGTATGTTGCTTATATAATGCGGCGCTTTCTTTCAATTGCAAATTGTTGTAAATTGTTGTTACATTTTCTGTTTTTCCTTTTAAGTGGAGGCGATTGAAGTCACACCCTTTCTGCCTGTAGTGGCCTTTGGTCAGCCGTTGCCTAATTTGCCTGCACAGTAAGATCATTTTTCCTAAGTCAAGTAACAGTAAACCAGTTTAAGGGCGAAATCATGTGAGCTTTGAATCGTTTACAAGTCAAAAACCACTTGATTATTAAACTTGATTGTTTCCATCTTTCACTCAGGAACTTCGAGCTTCCGTGGCTCGATGAGAAAAGCCGATGTCGCATTGAAAACCCGAAAAAACAAACTCCCCACAGGACCTGTCGGAAATGAGGGCAGAGACGCTGCTTACGTGAAAAATTAAAGGAACCAGCAGGATTACAGCTGTGTTGATATCAAAATAAGAGCCAGTTGTCCTGTTGCATACTATTTTATAAGTGTGTGGCCTTGGTTTAGTCCTGAATCTGTAGTCGTCTTCTGTGTATTTTCTCTGAGGATAAATGATATTGATTATTGCAGCCTCTGCTGCAAGTAATGCTTCAATGTGCATTAAATGGATGTGGTGGCGTATGGATGCACATTTGCATGTGATGCCTCTCTATGTTTGTGTTGAGAATGGCTTTAATAAGCTTGTTTTGTTTTAAAACAATGTATGCATGAATGTCTTGATAAATCCTATGCCTAAAAATGTACCTATTTTTGTAAGCATAGCATAGACATATAGACAACAGAAAGGACGGGGTTAGAGCGCGAGTGCTGACATGTTTCAAAGAATTTAAGAGTAGCGAGAAGTTGTTTATGACTTTCTAGGTTTATGCTGGAGTTATAAATGCCTTGAACTTTTTTTTTGGATCGATCAGTTGGTCTGTTTCCATTGTGTTCCCTTTGGTGTATTCCAGTATTCTTATAGACAGTATCTACACAATTCTTTTCCTTAAGACTCATTCAAGGTGTTGCTAGTCTTTATTAATTTTGAAAAACTGTGTGCCTCATGGGATTAATTTCAGGGCATTTGTGTTATGTTTCCTAAAAATATTCTGGTTCTAATGATAAAGAGATAATCTCACTTTTTTTGGTGTGTAACTGTAAAATACTGACCTTGTTATTACCATGAAAGTCTTTTACTTTTTCCTGAATGTGTATGACTGGACCTTTGTAAATAGCGCACGTTAGCTGTAAATAAAGAAAGCATCGCTGTTATTTTTTTATTTAATGTCAGAACGTTGTATGTCCAGCATAGATATTATATTGATAGCATTATATACAAAATAAGAAAATAAAAATAAAATGCACTCTGTGATTTGATAAGCGACATTCATTCATTGTTGTGTGTTCTTCATATTCTTGTTGAAATATTTGCTAGTGTAATGTATTTATTAGAGTTAAATACATATTTACTTACCGAGTGTTTGGCTTTACAAAGATTGCAACCAGTAACATCAGTAAAGAAATAATTAAGTGATTAAATATTTTCTTGTTCACTTTTAATTCCAGACATACAATGACTGCACAAACTGACACACTGTAAAACAAAAGCAGATACTTATATAAGAACAGATTGAAAACTGCAGTGATACTTTTTTTATAAATTTCAGTATCACACATTTATTAGACCTAAGAGATGACATACAATAAATCAGTTTCTTGGTGATTAAATATATATAGTGTTATTTTTTTAACAAACTTAAATGGAAATGAAACTTTGCACTTCTGGACAACTTTGTTGATGGGATTCTTTGTTGATCACCTTCAGAAAAGACCTAAAGTTCTGATGCATTGCATCTTCATTTGGGTTAATTATTTGGCAGAGTAACATTTATACAGCACATCATACAAAAGAGACAGAAGAAAGAGTCAAAAAACGTCCAATATCAGAAATAAACGAAACAAAACATGACCACATCCACTTTTTGTGTCAGTCTAAACTTTAGTAAAGCAAACTTTACACCAACATTCCTGCATCAAATCTTTACTAAAGGTCTTAATTCTTTTAGTCTCTTCTGAGGTTGTTCAGCCGCTCCTCCAGGTCTGCATCAGCATCTGCTAGCGTGGGCTGAGGTTCAGCTTTCTTCCCAGCTGCGACTGAAAGACTTCCTCCAGTAGACGGCAAGTCTGTTTGAATTGATTGACAAAGACAATGTGAACATCTTGAGAACATTATGAGAACATTGTGAGAATAGTGATGTTAGTTCATAGTTCCTGTTGTTCTTTAACTTACTTGAAAGTTCATCAGTCAGAGTCAGACCCAGCTCATCCAAAACTTGTGACACCACAGCATCACTACACAAAGAGCACATGTCATGAGACAGATATGTAGAAATAGCTCTTTAAGAGCTTTACAAAACTTAAATTCTCACCTCTCCTCTTCATCATCCTCATCGCCCATGGCGTCATCGATTGCGTCGTTCATCATCTCCTCTTTCATGTCCATGATTTCGCTTTGTCTTTCGAACTCCATCATGATCTTCTGAATCTGCGGCAACTTCAACTGCATTGAGAAACAAAGATTGAATCTGATGTTTTAATCTGAAATAATGAGTTTACTAAAGCTGTAGCAGTTATACCTGTCTGTTCATGGTGGCCATAGCTTTGGTGACTCCTTTCATGGCCTGAGCCATGCTGTTGTTTGATTTGAGGGTTTGAATTTTAAGGCTAACGGCTTGAATATTGGCTCTCATCATGATGAACTTCTTGACGTAACGCCTTGTGCGAACCAAGTCCTTAGCCATGATTTTAACAGCATCCTGTTGCAATAAAATACATATAACTTACACTTAAGCAATGCTTCTGTTCCTCCTAATAACAGTGAACTAAAGATTCATTTTTAAATATAAACCAAAGCTCTCCTTACCATCTGCCCTTGCTTGGCCATTTTCTTAATATCAGCAATTATTTTCTTCTCCTGTTGCTCCAGTTTCTGCCGCTCTCGGTCGAGATCTCTCATGGCACGATTCAGTGCTCTCTGATTCTGCCTCAGCATCTCCTCTGGAGTCTTCCTCCTTCCGAACAGAAACTCCATCTGACAAAAGACAAATGAAGAAGAAGGCTGCGAGTTCACTTGTTGTATTTAAAAAAAACACAAATGTTTAGGCCAGATGAGAAGTGGTTTCCTCTGCAAAATCTTCTCTAGGTATTCTTGGTTACAGTAAGTTAAAGATTAAGTCACAGAAATGGAATTTGGGTTAGCAATGACATCATCCTTTACATTCACGTCATAATAGAAACAACTGAGACTAAGACTAGCCCCATTGCTTTATACACCCCTTCAGTAAACGTTATCAAATTTCACACTTTCTTCTCAATTTTATTTGAGAATAAATTGAGCAAAGCACCTTATTAAACTTGAGATATTTACAGTTATTGACGATATTTGCGATCGTTAGCACAACAAACACGAATCAATTGATCATCATTCAGATTCTGAAAAAGTAACTGTATATAACATAACATTTCACACACTGGATATAAGACTCAGCCCAGGAAATAAACAATAATGATCTCGTGTGGCTAAATTTAGCTCAGCAAAAGATAGAAATTGCCAGGCCTCCGACCACACACACAACTCTCTGTTT
>JBAJNP010000766.1:0-79627 GCA_036877545.1 Yasuhikotakia modesta | reverse complement strand
AAATGTGTTTTTTTTTACATTGACCCCCTAAGTTTAGTCTCAGATTTTCTCTTAAAACTGATGTGAATTTTGATGTGACCCACAACCTAATGTGAAGCATGGGAATTTATGTTCAAATTTGACTTTTGACTGCAGACTTTAGCAACTTTGTGGAACAGTCTGAGGCGCTGTTAAAACTGTCTGTGAACTTATAAGTAAGACATATATTAAAAAGTATTCTATAGATTCTATAGTATTTTCTATAGTTTAATATATTTTCTGTTTCACTATTTAACTGATAACTGATAACTTAAATTATTGTGTTATTAATTATTTTTTTCCTTCCTTGGAGATGTTTCCTCATAAATAGTGTTAATTTTCCTCAGAAATCTATATTTTTCTTTATATGAGCAAATACCTATAGTTACATATAAAAATATAAAAGCAATTACATCAGTGGCTTCTCCTGTGAGCGCTGGTGCTGTGCCTCTGCTTCCCTAATGAACTTGCTCTCTCAATCAGTCTAATCCCTCTTTTCAGCTGGAGGGTCATTTGGTGCAGATGCACTTCCAAGCCTTTCCAAAGTTTAATTAAACATTCCCCAGTTTCAGCCAGACTGCCCTTCTCCCCGCTGGCCCATTCAGAGCATTGTGAGGAGTAATGGCGTCCTTGTTTGGTTTAAACCAGAACCCTGAGCCCTGTGGCTGTTTGGTAAAGAGGATGCTGTGCTTCCTCATAGTCAGAGGTGGCGGGGAGCTTTAATGAGTCTATGAGGCAATGACCTGCTCAGGACAAAAGAGTTTTATTTATGCTGGTGTCACATAACCACACGTGTGTCCTTCTGGAGGTTCAATTAAAACTGAACCCTTACTAAAACACCACTGGGCAGAAGTTCAGTATTGTAGGCCTGGGATTAACAAAACCCTAGCTTAATTAATTTAGTTATGCAGAGGAGTACAAACAAAAACTGAAATAATATGCTATTAAAATAAAGCAGTTAGAAACTGATTTCAGTGCTAAGACTTTTTCTAGCTGTCTGTCAGGCGAAACACATTTCTAATTCATTATCATCTTTAAGAAGTAGCTATTTATGTATGAATTTAAATGTCTGAAATCTCCTTGCCATCTGGTCGTGTTAATTCAATGCCTGACTATAATGGAGACGATAAGGCAAAAGTCAAGCTTTCGTTCAAATCACTGACAAGAACAAAATCTTGTTTCTTTTTTTTTTTTATCAATACAATTTCTTATCTCCCCTCACCAGCCCTGTAGTGCAGTATGGGTACAGCTTTTTCCTGACCATCTGAAAACTGGTGTGTTTGACACCCTTTTTATGTGTCAGTTGATTCTCCTCACATTGTTTGTTTGCTTCATTCTTTTTTTAACTAGATTCAATGTGTTTGCTTTAAGGTTTCTTTCAGGGGGTGGTGACACTATGGCAGGGGTTGACAACAACCCGACCGAGTCTCTTGGGGCGTTGGGTGACCGCACAGGTCTGCAACCATATGGAAAGCGTCTGACAATCAAATTACTTTTGTCTTTGTCACTTGTGGGAAATAAATAAAAATGCTCTTTTACACAAACTGACTGTTAAAAGGTCGGACACGCCAGCAATGGGGTGAGATTCCTTGGATGCTAATTAGCAAATGAAATAATCAGATCATCTTTTTCACATCTTTCAGAAGTTGTTCATAAGAAGTTTGAAAGCAAGGACTGGTGGCATGCCCAAGGGTTAAAGGGGCATTTTGATCCGGAAAAGAATAATCCAATAATTTTTCTATGCTTTATTCAGAACCCTTGAATAGCCTCAGAATTTATGAAGCGGTTATCTTATAAAACAACTGAAAAAATGCATCAATCTCTGTATAAACCTGTCACACATTGGTATAACAGATATGGACACTGAAATGACTGAAATTGAAGACTGGGGATACAATGGAAATACAAAATATCATAAGTGAGTCAGATGTGCTTGTAAATACACAAAGTTAGAAGCCCCAGTTCCCAGCATATAAATACCATCTTTTCTATTTGGCCTTTGGATGACAGTGTGAAAGGTGAATAACTAAAAGCCATGGGTGGCCAATTAGAAATGGTTAACGGAAAGGTCTCTTTGTATAGTTGTCCCCATCTCCAACCTAACCCCCCTTCACACTTTCTATATGTGTCTTTATAATGCTCACACACCAATAACCCAATTACTATACAAAAAGAGAACTGTTTAGAAAAGTAATATAATTTTTGACACTGCACTGCCTAAAAAATCCCATTAATGCACCTGTTATTGTCTTTGTGATTGCCACCAAATTAAAGAATACATAATCTGAATGTGTATGCATATATATTTTACTGCCACAGTTTTGTTTACAGCTTGTCATATTTCTTTGCTTTAAAATGTTAATCACAATAGCCCAAAACTCTACACACCATCTTAAACCTCCAAATACCAACGCAATGATTCGGGAACATGTCTGTACATGTTAAGTATAGGCGTGATACATAAATGATAAACTTTGATACTAATGTTTGTGAAAGACAAAGGCACATATTTAATAATTCTGTAAAGGTACAGCAGCGATTTTGGGGAGTTTTTGAGGGGTGAGTTTGGAATAAATAGGGCTGGGGACGTGCTCCCCAAACCTCAAATCTTTGTGTCAGCATGGCAGTGGGCTTGACTTTGGGGGGGGGCTCTTTGTTGGAAGGGGGACAAAGCATCCGTGGAGCAAATCCCCTCAACTACAAAGAACATGATTAGCATGAGAAAACGTTTAGCTGAGGAACCACAGCCAGGCACGGGATGATGAAGGACTGTAGTTTTCAGCAGTTCTTGCAGAATGGCATCATGCATTAGTATAAATTCCAGCTCACTGCCACATGCAACCATGCAGGATAATTTTGTGTGCAATTTATGCAAAAAATTCTGGCTCTGATGCATTATGCTACAACAATATTTTAACACACATATATAAAATACATTTTTTAAGTTTTCAATAACTGAAAACTGTGAAGATGTTTGACAAAATCAGTCATGTTTATGGAACTATACGCCAACGTGACAGAACAAGTGTGTATTTTAAGTATACACAGTCATGCAATCTTGATTTTAATCTAAATTGCAAACAAACCTGTTTTTTATTTTCGATTAAATATTTTGTCTACTTCAAATAAAGTTCAGAACGAGATGTTAAATGTCACTGTGTTATGGTTTACAACAGACCTGACATTCATAACAAACACCATAAAATGTGGTAATAGAGAATAACTCTGTTAATGTAAGTATTACCACATTTTTCACTCCACTAAATGGCATGCAAGGCTTTTACCTTTGTAAGGTGTTTTTAATGTTGGTATGAACACTTATTGTACACCTGTATTTAAATAAGGACATCAAACATTAAACCGCCTTTGAAAGAATTTTGTGGTTTAGGTCTCGCTCGACCTCCTGGCCAAAACCACCATTATTTTGTCTCCCTGAGGTTAAAAGGAAGTCTCCCAGCAAGAGAATTTTTCACCCCACACGTTTTTCCTGTGGTCTTAGTGCGGTTGCCCAGCAAGTGCTCAGTCAGTAGTGGCTATTGGGAAGTACATTATCCCTAAAGTCCACTGTGACTCCAACAAGAGGATTCCAAACACTGAGAGAAGCCACTGCTCTAGGTCCTGTGAGGAGGATTTAGTCCTGTCCATATACCGCAGTTCTGGGATTAAGTGGGTATAGGCCCCGCTGTTCCACCTCATGGCCTGGTCTGCGCTCCAGTCAGGGACTAAGGAACTCCCTTTTGTCCCTGATGAAGCCCTTCTCAGCTGGGGGAGCCGAGACTCATTGTGTGCCCATGGGCAGGAGAGAGAAGGGGCCACAACTAATGAGAGATGAGAATTATGCGTCTAAAGCCTCTCATCTCTGACAAGCCCTCTTGAATCTCCTTCTCATCAAGCCTTAGTGCTCCTGCAATAAGGAGATAATTACTCCGCTGTTTGGAGAGAAAGGCACCTTAGGCTCAGTCAGAGGGAAGGAGGGCACGGGCTGACCCTTGCATGCAGCCAGTGTGATCCCTGACAGTAGGCTTCCAACATGTGGAAAGGATGCTAATGACAGCATGCTGTAGGTACCAGTGCTCCTGTATAGCTCAGTTGGTAGCGCATAGCGCTAGCAGCACAAATGTTGTGGGTTGGATTCCCAGGGAGCCAGTGTACTAGTTAAAAAAATGTGTAACTTGAATGTACTGTAAGTTGCTTTGGATAAAAGCATCTGCCAAATGCATAAATGTAAATGTAGTACCAACAAAATCAACTGTGCCAGAGGTTACAAGGTCAGCAGACTGTGGCCTAAATGAGCACAGGCACTCTGGCATAAAGAAACAGCAGATATTTAAAGTATCTAAACTAAATTGTAACTTTGAGTTATAATGTACTTTGAGTTATAATGTACTATACCTTAACATAAACAGGTATGAAATTAGCCTTATGCTAGCTGCTATAAACCACACACATGCAACCAAACCCAGCTCAGTGTCACTGGCCAGTCGCACAACACATACACCAGTTACTGTCGATTGTTTTGTCAAACAGATCATCATTTAAAAGATTTTAAAGACTTGTAACCATTTTTGGAATTAAAGCATGTATTTTAGTTAACAAAGTTCTGTTGTGTGTAACTCCTCAAAGTAA
This sequence comes from Yasuhikotakia modesta, assembly GCA_036877545.1. Lineage (NCBI taxonomy): Eukaryota > Metazoa > Chordata > Actinopteri > Cypriniformes > Botiidae > Yasuhikotakia > Yasuhikotakia modesta. The sequence goes on along the minus strand of JBAJNP010000766.1, from coordinate 74,983 downwards.
TGAAACTAACTTCTACTGAATTCATTTTATAAACAAAACACTGTTTATGAAACACTATGGTGGGCGTGAAGCTCTGTGAGTTCCAGAACATCACTGATGCCCTTGCACCTTATTTATTATCATCAGGACCAATGGGTCTTGCTGCATTGTGTGTCAACTGCAATGGAGCCAGTGCACTTTGCCTAGCAACATGTATCCCTGCAGGCCATTTCAGTTCAATGTGTGCCCTACACTGTGACTTCCATCACACACAAACACACACATACTTACACATGTGGTTTACATGGATTCTCCATTGACATAATGATTTTTTATACTGAGCTGATAAAACTTTTTATTTCCTAAATAAAACCTCTAAACCTTTAAAGAAAACGTTTATATTATTTAATAAAAACATTATTTAGTTTTTAAGCCATTTGGTTTATAAAGTACAGGAAGTGTCTCTGTTATCCATATTTACATACACATCACTATGCACACACACAGCATACAAATATAGTTTCTCAACATACAAATGTTATTCATTTCTGTAACCAAAGGCTGTAAAATGCAACCATAAGACATTATTATCTTATCATTTATTATAAATAAATGTTTTTTTGTCATGCAGTTAACAGTTTTTGTATTTTACAGACTGCAAAACAGCAGTTCACCTAGCTGTGCACCACCTGTACAATATCATTCTGTATGTATTTAAATACTGTATAAGTGACTGTATTTTTAGAATTTGGCCCTTAAACTAATTTAACTTAACTTTGATTATGTAGATAATTTAATAATATATATATATATAACTACAGATTATAAATAGTTATGACTAAAAAGCCTTTATTCAATGGTACTGTATTTATAATGTAGCACAGCACCTTCTCATACCTTATTGCTTAAATATAATATTGCACTATTTAATCTTTTGAGCTCTGGGATAGTTAAAGGTTAATTATGATATATATTTACTAAACAGTAAACAGGCTAAACAGTAAATCCTCTCACTCTCACATCATTGTTATTAAAGACACTTGACAACAAAATGAATAAAAATGAAAAATGATTACTCCCTCTCTTCATTCACTTGTCTCTTTCTTCTTTATGTATTCATCACAACCAAAATCACTTTATCTTTCCCGTTCGCTCCGCTAAATAATATTAGTTAATGAGAGGCGTCATGCTCTACAGTACTGAATAATATAACCCCATCAACTCTGTTTTACCTCAGTTCTTTTCACTGAGTTCACCCTCTCCTACAGGACAGCTGCAGCAAGACAAGACAACCATAGCAAATCCTGAAGAAAGCATTATCAGAGTAGTCATAAAAGGGGCCAAACTAGATCTCCTTACCAGCCAATCGTATAGCCTCTGGGTTTTTACCCACTGAATCACAAACAGTGCCGCTAATGTGAGTGTGTGCCTATTCTGTTTGCTCTCCTCCCCACACAGCAGGGTTCTTGTATTGGGATGCAGCGTAATATGAGGTTGTGGCCCCTACTGCAGGAGTGGCACATGCCCTCTCGGGAAAGGGCGTGAGGCTGGCGGAATTCCTAAATTCCACACGACTCGTTCCGAATGGTGGTCCACTTCAGTGACAGGGAATAAAAAGGGGGACACTGAAAATTCAGCTTTTGGGTTCTTAAAAAATGAGGTGTTTAAATATGAGCTGAATGTTGCATTATTGTATTTATATCTGTGAGTCTAACTTAGTATTGTGCTCTAGTAATGCTAGTAATGTTTTGACTATTGTGTATTTGAAACACAAAAGAAGGCTAACTAAAATGAAGCATTCTAATATGAATGGACATCTTGTCTTGTCTCTGTCTAAAGTTTCAATACTAATCATGAATTTGATAGAGTGCCAAGATAGCACTGCCTCAAGTGGGACAGCAGCACAAAAACCTTCACACCGCTGTAAGAAAAGCACTTTTTATCTTAAAGCTGCTGAATTGTAAGACACTGTCAAAAGCAGCCCAAACTAAGACTCTTCAGCATCAATGCATCACTTTTGTGGACATTTTGGATGTGGCAAAGGACAGCTACTCTGACTGTGAATGGACACCAGTTTATTGTTGTGGTATCAGCGCAATGGGGGGCAGGCCTTACCAACCCCTCTGAGAGCCTCACACAAGAGATGCTGCTGGTGACCAGAGAGAAAAGGGCTGGTGTGGGCGGGTCCAATGCCTCAGCCCAGACACTCCCCTTTTTTCTCAGTTCCTCCCCGGTTACATTGTGCAGGGGGCCCGGTAAGAAGAGGACAAAAGCGGGCCGCGGGTCGGGCGGTTCAGATTCCATGCGAGCGGAGTGTGTGCTGCCCCGATTCCCTCTCTTGTTTTGAGGAGAGGGCAGCCGAGGACCGAGGGGGTGTCAGTTGACGGATGGGTTGCGGGTTGTTGGCGCTTTTGTGGAAGGTGGTGTGTGTCTGAATGGGGACGTGCAGCTTCTGAGTTTGTGGAGCCTGAGGCGGGGTGTGTGGTGGGTGCAACGGGGGATTTGATTAAGGAATAGAAGGGCAAAAAAAGTTTCAAGGTTTAGCATGAAGCGAGAACACAATGAGTGAGACTGAGGGAGCATGGCTGCCTAATATTAGCATGAGGCACTGCATTAACAGCCTGCTGTGAGCAGAATAAAAAGACACTGGTTTTAAACAAAACTGAAATACAGTATGAATATCCACTAATACAGGATCAATACAGGTTAAACAGCATGGATAGCTAGACTTCTGTTACTAAAGGTAAACACTTCTACTGTCCTGCCCTAGTATAAGATAACACTGAGGTAAGCATATGACTCACAATAAAAAAAATAAGTAACACTTTTCAAAAAATGTCTTATTTAACCTGTATTTTAAATCTTTGTACCTGTCAAGAACAAAATACAGCCCAGAATGATAATAATGTAATTTTCAGAAAAAATAACTAAATAAATACAAACACAAACACAATACAAAGTCAGCTATTGAACAGTCAGCACCACAGCAAAGCCTTCTTGTAGCTCAACTGGTAGAGTGTTGCATTAGAAGTGCAAAGGTTGTGGGTTTGATCCTAGAAATACAAGTACTGATAAAATAAAAAAAAACATTGTTGAAAAAATGTTAATTTTTCTGATAAATATATATTTATTCTAAGTCGCTTTGGATAAAAGCTATGCCAAAATAATAAATGTAAAAGCACAATTTTTAAAAGCCACCTATATTGAATGTATGGGACAAATAACTAAATGTACATCTAAACATTTCACCATATATCACATTGTACACAGCTGTATTGACAGACAGACAGTGGTAATGAGGTAACATTCATCTGCCTGCATACATAATGGATCAACTCACAGACGAATAACATAAACTCCCCATTGCTTAATAAAAGTGCTTCTCTGGCCTTGTCTTCATAGCAAAAGTCAATGGAAGAACCTAACAGTATGCATACTAATAATGACCCAACAGCCCTGGTTCCTGAGCCTTTTTGTTCTGGGAGCCCAAGCCACTGTTTGAACTGAGAGTAGATGAAACCATCAGCCCGGTGGCTCTGCAGGGATGACAGTTAACAGAGCAGATCAGCCCAAACTTCTGCTAGTTTGACAGGCAGATAATTAGCATTTCCTGCTTGTAATCTTTTGTGTGTCAATGAAGTAAGGTATGTTGTTTTACCAAGTGAAAGTGTGGCATTCACTCTCATATCCCCTGTAGGGAATATTTACCAGCACAATGGTTCTGCATGGAGCTCCATGTTTGTTGTTTGGATTTGCAGGAGAGTTGAGTGAGTTTTGAGTTTGAGTCTGTTTTTAGGATAATAACAAACAGAATCAACACACCAAGTGACCCTCACTAAGTCTGAGAACTCCACACAGCTTGGAGAGGGAGTCAAGTGTGCAATAGAGAAATTCCAACTTTGGGAAAACTCCCAAATATGATAGTGGAGAGGGATACCAACACAACTAATGAGTTAAACTGAAAATTGTGTTTCGCTTAACTTCCCTTATGTCATTCCAAGCCCATATCTGAGAGGCAAAAGAAAGGAAAAAATATTGATTCTTCCTCCTTTTCTGTTCTGTGCAGAAAATAAAGTATTTCAGGTTTAACCACTATGAGGATAAATAAATAATGACAGAATTTGCTTTATTTTCAGGTATACTATTCCTTTAGCATTCCCTGCTCATATGACATGACATATAGGTCATAAAAAAGCCTCCTGTGTTGTTCTGTGTACCTTTTCTGGCTGAGGTTACTGGTAGTTTTGTTTTCTTTGGAGACAGCTGACAGCCTATTAAACAGGATGCCTCGAGCGAGGTAGTTTGATGGGCATGTGATTAGCATTTCTTCCTTGTTCTCTTTTGTGAAGCGGTAAAGGAAAAGTATGTTTGCTGTTTGAAGAAAATGTGGTCCATACTGACTGTCCCTCGGTGGGGGGTCTTACACATTACAATAAGCTCTGACTGAGCATATAGACTGCGCTAGTCCCTCTTGGAACACTGGGAAAACAAAATATTTGCATCACCTGGTGCTCTGAGGCATTCAATGCAAGAGGAAGCATTGGCTCTCCTGAGGGAATTACAGAGGCATTTTCTTGTTTAGAGATTCCTAAGAGCAAGGTGCAAGAGTTTGTAAGCAAGAGGGAGGGGTGAGGGGGTAAAATAGGATGTGATAAAACATTTCTCTGGCCTTAACATGTTTGGCACTATAACTGTTTCAAATTGAAGCACTCTCCTGTTTTTACTATACCATATCCCTTATCAGTAGCCCTGGGTGACATTAGATAAATTCTTTAATAAGCTTTACAATTAAAGCTCTTTAAGGAATCGTTATTGCCTCCTTATTTACATTTTAACAGAATGCAGGTCAGCCTTGTTAGCGAGTCTCCGACATACAGTAGATCAACGCTTCGTTATCATAGGGCGCCACCTGGTGGTTATATAAAGGACCAGTTAATCACCCGATCGCCTGGTTTTGAATTGTCTTACAATTTTATAATGTAAAAAATGTTTCTTTGCCAGAATTTTTTTAAATAATACATTTATATTTGAAGATTACTAGGAGATCACGGCTTCTGTGCAAAGCAAGCCTGTTGGGGATGAGATCATAAGACTAGGGCCATTACAGTACTTCTGAGAGAAAAGAGATGACTTCATATTTTCTGTATTATTAGAATGTAGCAGGAAGCTGTGTCTTGGGGCTGGTAAAGTTTAGTGAAGGAGCCATTTCTCTTCTGTACTGAATGTGATTTGAGATCAGTGAAGAGAAACATAGGGGAGTGAATGTGTTGTGCCATTCTTCCATTTATTTTATAGCTCTTCCGTTTTCCTCAGTGCAGTGGGAAAATAGGGCCTGGGGAGAGACAGGGAGAAAATGCCAATTACTGCAGGCATGCTATGGAGTACTTTGGCCTTGGTTTTGTTCCTCCATAGCAACATGTGAACTGAATACGTGTTTGGGTTCTTGAGTCACTCCAACTGGGATTTTATTACTTCAAACAGTACATTCATGAGCAAACATTTGCCTCTAAATACTTACTCTAATGGCAGTAAGATGACCCAGACAGATTTTGGCAATTTTACTAGCATAATAAAAATGAACTTTATGCTTTTAATTGTACAAATTTTATGTCCAGCTGGATGTTGTTAAAAACAACACATAAAAATGCGGACATGGGCATCGACCACCCCTCCTTTTTTCAAGCAGGCACCAGTCTCACTTGTGCCCCAGACAAGAACACACACAAGCCAAAAGATGAACAAAACACTATTTATGACTATGAACACTATTTATACACTGATTTATATATTTAGTTATTTATATTATTTAGTTATTTAAAAATGCAAGCTGGAATAAACTAACACTTAAAGTTTAACAAAAACATTACAGTTTTTGCTGAGCCAAAACTACACTGGTAGGTTTAGCTACTGTAAGGTTACAATTCAGATCTAATGATAACTACTAGTAAACTGAAGAATAAATAAACTGTTATTGTAAAAAAAAATAAAATTGACATCATACCTATGACATCATACCTTCATCATGCACTATCACTGTACAGAGGAAGAAGTTTTGCAGTTTTGTGGACAGAATCATCTGTTTAGATAAATGCTCAGCAGAAGCTGCATTATTTTGAACTGACCAAATTTAGACTGTATGTATGTAAATGTGTGATTTTTGCCACGTTTTTTTTTTTGCCACAGTTTTGCAAACCTAGTGTTCCATATTTTGTTTAGTTTTGCATTTTGAATCAACTTGGTTAAAAATCTGAGTGGGCACGTTCACACTTCTCCAGCCAAAGATGAAGCCAGAAATGTCTGAAAAACAGAGCTATTAAATTCTCCAGTCATGTCCACACTTACGCCCACCTTGCCATTCCACAATTCCCACGCTTGTTCTGATAGATGATGCATGGTGATCTAACTCAAAGTTTGGACACTTTCACAAACTTGTCTTTATTATAAATGGGGTCTATTTGATTCCATCAGCACTGTTAGAGCACAAGGAGTGAAAAGCTTCTTGTGTAGATGCTGGGTAAATTATTTGTGTTCCACAGTGGGGGAAATGGGTTAATATTTTAACCATATATGACAAGCTAACAACAGGGAATGGCTCTCATTTTTGTTGCGGTTTGGAAAAATGTCGCCTGCAAGCTGTGCATATATCACTGTAAAATAAAAAGTCACAGCAGTAAGCAAACTTTCATTTGAATAAGAGAATAAGACCTGTCCCAAATTCTATTAAATAATGTCTAATCTTTACAATATTTACTTCAGTCTTGGATTATTGTATTTTTAGCTTGTGTTGAAATATGTTTACAAAATTAGCATGGATTCTATTTCACAAACCAATGACAGCAACCTTATCCTGTGTTAATCAAACACAACATCAATGCAGCATCCTAGTGTATTTTTCCTTTAACTTAACTGTTGGAAACACTGATAAAATATATAACTCAGTACAATGCACTGTATGTGACTTCGGACAACAGCCAAATGCATAAATGTATTTTCAACAGTACAGTTTCAGTAGACTGCATGATATATTTCATGAGCTGCAAACTATAAAAGCAAATACATTTAACTGAGATGTGGGCTGTGACTGGGATAAAGCTTTATGTTGATTGATTGGGGAGGTGGGTCATCAAATATAAGCATTCTGCTGTGCTTCACCTCTGACCTCCACTGAATTTAACTGTATAATATTTTGATATGCAGCATTCTGTACGACTCCTACTAAAACGAACACAACATTTATTAAGGTGAATGAAGGTAACTGTTTTAAAAATGTGTGCTCAGCTCAAAGGGCTCAGCTCAATGCTGGTGATTCTAATTCCTCCACAGCTTAAATACGCTATAAGTAACAGTGATAAAAGCCTTTGCCTTTGAAACCAAACGCTCTTCAACACAGACAATGAAAGGACAGATAGTGTCAGGGGAAATGGAAGAATTCACACTTATTGGCAGAGACCAATATTTTCTCTTTCACTTTAATTTTCTTTCACGTGACTAAGAAGCAAGATAATACATTTGAAATGAGCATTTGTGGCACCTCTGACGTGATACACAATTCGATGTTTCATGAAAATGTGCTATAATATTTAGTGACAGCTCTTCCCGCCTCCATTACATGTGATTTATGGGATGCAGCTGGAACCAAAAATAACTGGCAGGTTTGATAATGTGAATGAAAGTTTAAAATCAGATTTGCATTTCCTGAAAACTGGTTTCTTTTTTCTGTGCATGTTGTTTAAAATGTGGCAATATAAACTGTATAATTATGAATTAGCAAAATGTAGGAATGTCAATGGTGAAATAAATAACAGAGACCAATGACACGATTAAAAAAGTTTTCTAGTATTTTGTCTTCATCTAATTATGTTTATTAGTACAAAAAGGCTTAAGTACTTTATCATCGTCTTTTCTCTTGGGTACTTGTCTTGATGTAATCAGCCAAACAGTAATTCTTAAACCTCACAGAACCGCAAACATATCAAATATACTACATGGAAGTACAGAGAAAATATTTATCGCTTTCAATTATTATTTCCATTATTACCTTGTTTGACTGTTATTTTATCGGTCTTTTATTGTTGTTTATTGTTATCGTAACAGAAGGAGAGGCCATTTAATCCACAAACTATACAGCATTCCTAATATTCTAATGCTGCACCCAGTAGCCTATAAAGTCATACTGGAATGACATGATAACAAAGTAACAATACTGACAACAATCACAGCATCTTCAATTGGGAAAATATGAACTGGCAAAAGAGATGTTTACGTGACTTCTGTGCATTGCTGAATGTGTCTGTGAACTACATCAATCCTTTTCTGCAATGTAAGTGCCTGCTCTTCAGACAGAGACCCCAGTTCGCGTGCTAACGGTTCCCTTGTGCGGTACAGTTCAAAGAGCAACTTTGCGGCATTCCCAGATCGCTTCATCTCAGCTATGCGTCGGGCTGTTCTTCTCCTAAATATACATGACGAACTCAACAGCATTCTGTGGTACCGTTCCCACAGATCAAGCACTCTGTATCCGTGAATAAGCCCTGCTTCGTTGTCAATGAAAATCAAATCTCCATGTATTGTTTTGAGAAGATTGTTGGTGGTCCTCTCCATCACGCGCGCGTCCCACTGAAGGCTGAAAATGTGACTCACAATTCGGTCGAAATTGGCTGTTAAATAATCAAATAAAATGAGATCAGTCCATTGCATCAGTTCTAGCAGATTTGGAATTGACATATTTGATATAATCTCGGGAGAAAGTTTTAGACCTGGCTGCTTTCGTAAAGGAGATGGAATAAACACTCCAGTAATATTTGGTATGAACTTCGTGAGAGACACAATGGCGTTTGGTGACCATTCTAACGCATCGACGTTTCTTCTAACGCTCGCCCACTGGTCACCGTGCAAATTCAATTTGGAAAGAGCCAACGGCGGGATATTAGAAATGCCAAGTAATGTTGACAAATAATACGACAGAGTTTCTCCTAGAACTTGATCTGCGTCGATGCCGTATCGGACACACGCTCTGGTGCCATCGGCGAACGTGGCCAGACGGTTAGTGGGTCTGCCGCAACCCCCTTCCAGTGAAATTATCCGTGCGTCCCGGACCTGTTTTCTCCAGTCCCGTTCATACTGCTCGTCAAAAACGGTAGTGGAAAGACTGTCCAGCCATGCACTCCAGAACACCCGTTGTTCGATAACGTTATCCGTTTGTGCGATTGGGGAGGAAATATTAAAACTTTTCTCATCGCGCACCCCTGCACCCATCGGCGCCGTTCTCTGCGCGTTTGACACAGACAATACAACTTCGGAAGCTTTAGACTGTTCATTGGCTTGTAGTGACCAAAAATCCAACTTTATATTTCCAATCCAGGTAAATATTCCAAGACACATGCACAGGGATGCACACAATTTTACCTTGCTGGTTTTCATGATTTCAAAACGCATTTTAGTCGAGTTCTCCTGTAGCCCATCGCTTTCCATTTACCCCTCTTAAATGTATTTTTTTCTACCGTTCATAAACATTATAACGGATGCAGCTGACAGCAGCATACTGCTCTTCCGTGCGATGTCTCCTCTCCACAACACTTTCTGCGTTCAATACAGCTACAGTTGCGTAGCCGCAAATCATGTGACCCAGCCATGGGACTCGTTAAACGTCCGTAATAATTAACCAGAGACAATAATGATGAGCAGCAATGTTGTAATATGACGTTTGTAACTTGCTGTCTATAATCCTATGTCATGCATTTTAGATGTTTTAAAATCTACAACATAGTCCTAAATAGCATAAATGGAAAGTGTTTATTTGGTTATTTTAGGGGGTGTAACAAAGTGTAACAAGGATTTAGACATTTTTTTCTTTTGAAAATATATACAGCCTAACAAATTTTATACAGCCTACAAGCTTCTTTTAACAGTAGCTACATTTACTTATGCAGCTAACCACCTCAGATCAGATGATGTTTTCTAAACATCATATCAGTTACATGTCTTGCTTTGTACAGCTGCTAGATTCTAAAGTGACATTTTAGGATGCAATTCTAATATCATTCTGTTTTGAAGTTATTGCAGACATGCAGCTGGCCAGCTTATGTTCCCAAAATGCCTGGCATGGAACATAAAAAATSCAGGTGTTGTGACTAAATCCACTCCGCAACCATTCAGTCACTTAACCATTCAGTCACTTCAGTCACCACTCATCACTTAAACCTACATTCACTGATTTTCAAGCGCCACACCTGCTGAGAAAACCAGCATATGCTGTGGACACTTGCAATGTGGCCTGTGAAATTAGGCTGTTGGTGTTGTCAAACCAAGCTGTATGGTGACACTGTCTGGTATTGCCAGCCTGGCTGTCTGTGCTGGTTAAGTTGTGGTGTTCTTTAATCCTAGCTTAGTTGAGTGAATAAACAGCAATGACTTGTGCTGATGATGTATCATAGCAATAGTAGGAAAAGCAAGGAAAATGGCAAGACTCCGTAAAAAGCAGGAAATTAAAGGCAGCAATTTTCGAATCCCTAATCAATGTGTCTAGACACCACTCCCCTTCAAAATACCTTAAAGAATCTGCCCATAATATAATTTTTCCCATTATGTGTATTGCATAGGGGATAAACAGAAGTTTCCGGTGACTCACAGTTGAAGGCAGCTGATAGGTCCAGCAGAATGAGGACGGCTGATCCGGAGTCATCTCTCGCCAGCTGCATGGATTCAGTGCTGAAAATCAGTTAAGCCTCCATGGACACATTTGAAGCCAGGCTGTTTGTCATCCTGTAGGTTGTTCTGTAAAAAAGACTTGATAAACAACTGGTTCAAGGACTTTTACCAGAAAAACAATAAACAAAATAATCCATAAAAATTATTTTTAAAAACGTTGTGTCCCTCGGGCTGTTTAATCACATATCCTGCTCACGCTTAACCAATGAAACCATATTAAACTAGTTGATCATTGCACTGTAGCTTTACTACCTTACTAATTAGCATAACAAATTTATCATAATCAGAAACACCATGCTGGCATCTAGCAGCAGAACCAGCCAGGTTTCTCAAAACACCAAATGCAAGGGTTAACATTATATTAAAAAACAGATCAGCACTCTTAGAGATGTATTATAATAATGATTTAAGAATGCAAATAAAATAATAAGAAGCTTTTGGCAGTCGTTGTGGAAAACTAATAGTGTACTGTACAATTACAACACAATTAAGAACAGCCACGGGTGAAGTATTAAATGAACAAAGATAAACAGTTACTAAACACACTGCCTCAAAGTAATGAGATATCAGTTACCATTATGTACCCCCTCATTGGAAAAACATGTTTTAGGGAACGTGGTCCAGAATGTCCATGAATATTTTAGGGAAAAGCCAGTTTCCCCTCAAAAAGCCCTCAAGCACAAAGATACTAAATGCAACACACCATCATCATCAGCGCTTTTGCTATTCATCAGTAGTTGACTGTAACTCAAAAACAACCAGAGGCAAGCTTAGCTTTTATTAGCTGTTATTACAGTCCCCTGCTGTCATATTTCAATTATAAATTTCAGTGTTTTTTACACTGTGATTGATGGGCAGCTGTATAAACTGTGGCTGTCCATAAACAGAAATATTAAGTTTGCGCTAATCAAAGCAATCATTCAAATATGTCTCATTAAAGCTGTGAAATTTTTAGTTTAACAATGAACATAGCTCGTAAAAAACAAAACCGATACAGCTTAGCTAAGTTGAAACCTAGTAACCAAACTCAAAAACAGGTCAATTGGTTTTGCAGGGAGAGTGATATCTGGTTATGAAAAATTATCATCATGGAGCTCAAATACAGATATGAAAAGTGAGGTTGTGTGTTTTCACCAGCTTGTTTATTAAAAGCCTTTTTTTCATTATAAATGTCATTTGCGTTGTGTCTTTTGACACATTTGTTAATCATCATGGTGAAAGCTGAAGGCTTTTCTCCATTTACTTTTCTTCTGTCACAATGTGTGCATTTGGGAAATAGTTTAGAACATGGAAACTCTGTCTCCATGGTAATGTAAAACAACTGAGGGAAATGATTTTCTCTTTAGTCTATACTACAGAACCTTTCATCCGAACCAGAAAATACATTAACTCTGTCCTTAAGCACTTAAGACACTAAACATTTAACTTATAACATATAAGACAATCAACATATAAGAATTTAAAGCTGTCAGCATGAAAGTCTATAAGTGAAGAAATGATCCAATTAGAAACAAGAGGGGAAGGGCATAAAAAGGAGTTCTTTAGAGACCTTTCAAAATTAAAGAAAGGCAGAATCTATAAAGCGAGTCAGTTGTATAATATCTTTCCCTACATCCTATTATCTGCCTGACCAGCAAACTGCTTTATTTATGCATAAATTATAACTTAAGTGATTATATAGACTCTGACTGTTCCAGCTTTCTGTTTCAAACTTGCTTTGTTTACGGATCAGTGAAGACCAAAATATTTCACAGCAACTTAGCAACTGTAACAAACAGAAAAAACATGACATCGGTGGGAGAACAGGTTAAAGATTTCCCCTAACAATGAACACTGAACGTTTTTACAACACACCCACATTTCTGAGAAACATTGTGCAGTGCAATAGACTCTATATTAGACAATGTAAAGGGAGTCAGTGAAAAAGTGGGGAAAGAAACTATGTTTGAGGGGGGGGGGGGAGCTAGGCAGGCTGTGGGGGTTCTAATCACTGGCCTCATGTTGCACTAGCTCATTTGACACAACAGAAGTGCTGGCAGAGAAAAGCTATTTCCCACAGGCCAGCTGGCTGTGAACTCAGGGATACGGATGTCCCCAAAGCATGGATACTGCTGTTGCTTGCTCCCTATCCTTCTTAATCTTCTTCAGCTTTACACCACTGGGGCATCTTGGCCAAATGGTAAGAGTTTTGCAAGAATTGTTCTACTGGAACATTTCCTCTGAGAAGTAATGACTGTATCTCTCACACAAACACTCTGTTAAAAAGATGCACTGTGTAAATTAAATACTGCAGCCAACTGAAAATGTTGTGGTTGTTTGTTTAGCCCTTTTTAAAATGCTCATAATGTTATTCTGCAGGTTACGGTCATTATATTTTAGAAAACATAGATACCCTATAGATGCATTCCTTAAGGAATCTATAAGAATCGTTCCTTTCAGAGACTTTATGAGAATTGCAAAACGGATTAAATATTTATTAAGTTGTTCCTGGGTTGCCAAGATCTGAAAGTGGGCCTGATATAATTGTTAGCCATTGTCAACTACGTATTGTACAAATGAGTTTTGGAAATAAAAATTACAATGCGTTTTACAGTTGTCGTGAAACGAAAGTGCATAAACAGCTCTTTCTGCATACTTCCATTTAAATAAATGTGAAAACAGGAGTCGCTATTTGCTAGCAGTACCTGACAGAATAGTGCCACTTACTGCTAGGAAATGGCTATAAAGAATCTGCTAACTTTGCTACACTATATTGTATATAGTATATTGACTATAAGTAACAGACAGAAAAAGTGAATAATTGTGGCAGTGTGTTATATTGTGGCATTGTTGCCGACTTATCACACATCTCTTATCAATTGTATGGCCACGGTAAACATAAACATTTCTTCTGGTACAATATTCCCTCGAATTCCATCACAAAATAAGGTTTTTCCATAACTGAACTAAAGTAAACTTTAGTGACTTATTCTCCCAGTGACATTCGGAGCATAACTTTCCCAAAGAACATCTTCTTTGAAGAATTCACCATCCACTTCACATCAGTCAGAAGAGGAATTCAGAAAAAAGGCATGAAAGATTTCACATGGGTGAGCTGTACCGCACTTGATGTGGTTTTTAGGCCGCAGGAGGATAAGTGCCCTGGCTCACAGCAGAATGCCATGTGCTGTACCTGCTGTGAGTATGAGCAGATTGCATGTAAGTGCCCATCTCAGGGAACGAAAGTGGGTTACGCTGTACTGTGCTGCCGAAATGCTCAGCATGAGTGTGACCTCTGCATCCTACACAGGGTAAGAAAGAACAAAACAATCTATATTACAGCTTTGTCTAGAATTTTAGATTTTATATAAATGGGCATGTATGCTTTAGCTGTGACCTGGCAGTGCAATGATGATTTCAATATCAGCCATGGTGCAACAATTTAAGTTAGTTAATGTTACTAAACCAATGATTAACACTTTGTAGTAAACAAAAATGTAATATATTTTCTAAATTAATTGTAATTTCAATCAAACACATATATTGCTATATATATATATGGAAAAGGTGTTCAGTGTTCCTAATACACTTACTGAGAAACATTCATCTCATTATTTTAATATTAGCAAGGAATCTGACCAAAGTTGTTTGTCAAATATGGTAACTCAATGTGACCTCTGCAGTTAACCCATCACTGGTGAGGAGTGAACACCCACCATGCAAGTCATTAACACACCCAGAGCAGCGGGCAGCCTTTAGGCCACAACTTCAGGCCCTCAAAATTCTCACTTGTTTACCAGGAGTGGGGTTCGAACACACAAGGACATACATCCATTGGATCTTAAGTCCAACACCTTAACCACTCGGCCATCCTGGTTTCAGAAGATGCAATTCATTTATTTGCAATACATTCATTTATTTGCAATGTTTTTGCTTGGATTCTGAGGCATGCATCTTTCCTATTTACATAATAGAAAATTGTTTTCCAAGTAACGTTTTCCAAGTAACTTTTACAGTGTGGATTGGGTCAACTTTTCACACACAGCACCTACCAGGATGGCTGAGAGCTTAATGCATTGGACTTAAAATCCAATTGATGTATTTCCATATGGGTTCAAACCTCACTTCTGGTAAACATTTGTTTGAATTTTGTGATGTTTGTCACTCCTTACCAGTGATGGGTTAAATGAAAAAGGTTAAATGGTCACATTTCGGATATGGGTTACCATATCTGACAAAAACCTAGAGTCTTGTGAAAGTCGCTTTCATAATATTCTTCTGCTTTCACAAGAACTCCCAGAAGCCTGTACATGCAGATCTCTGTCTGCTGTACAAAGGAGACATCAGTCTGTTGCAGTATCATTGCTATAAACCCTACAAGCTCAAGGGATCATCTCAGTGGGAATTGCCTATCCAATGGCACACAGAGTGGAATTGCTCCTGTATGCATAAAAGATAGGCTGCTGTGGTCCTGGACTGTTTACAATCAGAGTCAGGTTTGCTTGTATGCCTTGGAGTAATACATACTTCTTTGAACTTAATGTCACACATTGTCTGCTACTTGTGATGTTTTGCAGCAACTTAAAATGCAAGCATGATGTTTGAAATGTTATATATGCACATATTTTGTTAGTACAAAATGCTCTTGCTTATATGCACAGTTTGTTACCTATTTCTGTAACAAAAAAATAGTGACCAGTCTACTAGGCCGTTTAATTACAGAACTAATCATTAAAGAATGTCTTCATAATGGATTCTCTACAGATGTTGCAGGCTCGATGAAAAATCAAATATGTGTTGAGTCCAAAAACTACGTCCAGTGAGTGAGACCCGGAGCGTCTGTGTGGCATACACGACCGGTGCCAGGAACCAGGATGGCCGAGTGGTTAAGGCGTTGGACTTAAGATCCAATGGATGTATGTCCTCGTGGGTTCGAACCCCACTCCTGGTAAACAATTGCGTCTTTTGGGGCAAGCTGTTAACCTACAGTACTGGTTAATAAGTCATGCTTATAATTAGTGAGTGCCCTTGAACAAGGTACCAACCCCTGAATGAAATATCAACGTTATTCCAGGCAGACACTTTAAAAATCTTTGAGCCAGACTCATGATATGCCTCTTATATTGTTTCAGAATTGTTTATTAATTTTGGACGCTCATGTTACTGTTATACTGCAGGAACAGTCCGGTCCACTAAAGCAGGCTTCTGAGATCTGCCTCCAAGCTTTAATCATCGTCTGTATGCCAGTAGAGAATATGAGTGTGAACGCTTCACAATCATTCCTGCAGCGCTCGTCTTGAGGTCTGGCAGATGGAGTGGTCGTCAGTTTTTCTTGTTTACCAGATGGGGGCAGCACTAATGCATTTACATCAAAGGGAACTTTTTTTAAATATATTCTTTAATATACAGACAAATAACAGACAAATTCTAATAGGTTGACAAATCAGAATCCCCCCATTATACATTTACCAATAAAATTAAATGTGATTAAGCACTATTATGTTTTAATATTTTTTAAAGCATTTATATATTTATACCAAAGGGGGCACTTAAATAAATTGGATATCAAATGAATCCTGAATAACTCTCTTTCACATTTACTCTGTTCTAGAATGTGGTAAATTGCAACTTGCCACTGCCCAAAATTTGACAGAAATTTACTAGCAGTTGCCATGTTTGCTTTGCCATGTTTGCCTTATCTCCACCATGTCAGACATCTTATGGCAAAATCCAAAATATGGGGGGACACATGTGTGACAGATGAGGAGGAGAAGGAGCAGATAAAGCAGAACCAGAGATGGCATCTTGTCTGTAGTGGGGCTCTGGTAACCCAGCACTGGGTCATTGCGGCTGCCTGTTGTTTGGCAGAGGCTGGACAAACTGACCCTGTCAGTGCAGATGAACTAAATGTGGTGATGGGAAAACATTACCTCAGTGACCTCAGAGAGCTTTCAGAACATGCTGTCAACATGACTGAAACAGCCTGGCTTGTATGACTTGCAGAGGCACAATGAAATTTCTGTCAATGAGCAATTCAATGGTGCCTCATACACAATTGTTTACTGTGTATATACATTATGTAAATTGTATATATTGTATATTTATTGCAACAGTAAATAACCCCTGATGTTTAAGAGAAAGAGGGCATTTTAACTATTACAATCGGTCCAAGTTGGATTGATTCAATTGTGTGCTAAATATATGCTTTCATTAATTTCAATTAAATTAATCTATAAACATTAAATTAATTTATAATCAATTTTTATGCTTTGCCAGCTATGATGATTATTTACTTCTGAACTTAATCAGTTCAAATCCTTTATCTAATGTTTCTAATCTTTTTTCACATACATTTCTATGATCCAGATAGCATCCATTATGATCCAGATGTTTAGGACTTAAGTAAATCAGTGAATACGTGTTTCCTCTATGTTTGCCACATCTTCAGGGTGGGGAGGTCACCACATAGCAGGCTAACACAGCCCAGCAGCACATGCAGACTCAGATGGATCTCAGGCTATTCAAGCTGAGAGAATTGGCTGATGTGGTGAAGACAAAACAGCAAACATTGGGTTATAATCAGTATCACTGATAACATGCTGTGTGGACGACAGCATCCACTCAGCCCATCTCTGATCTGCCCTTCTGGAACTGGAGGGATCGCACCCTCTGCTGATACCCAGCTCAGTTTAGATCTGCTGTCTTTTTAGAGCAGGGACTGATTCCCATCATGAGAACTATTAGGGCTGGTGAGCTATGATATACACCATGAAAAGTGACATGTTTTTGTCAGTTATGGTTAAACATAAATGTGATATCTACATTTAACCCATCCCTCATGAGGAGTGAACACATACACACCCAGAGCAGAGGGCAAATACCCCTGCAGTACCCGGGGTGCAATTGGAGATTAGGTGCCTTGCTCAAGGGCACTTCAGTTGCTACCTACTGGTGCTGGAATTGAACAGGTCATCTATCAGTTGATTCATCTAATTATTTATGGATGAACAAAGTAGTTGCTACATGCCAGCACTGTATTCAAACGAGTGACCTACTGATTACAAGCCTTCTCATTAACCTGTAAGCCACAACTGCCCCCAAAATTCAAACCTGCGTACCAGGAGTGGGGTTCAAACCCACGAGGGCATGCATCCATTGGATATTAAGTTAAACGCCTTAACCACTCAGCCATCCCAGTAAACAAATGTGACTTTTGGGGGCAGTTGTGGCTCCCAGATTATTGAGCCAGGCTTGTATTCAGTAGGTTCATGCTTGCATGTAGCAACTACTTTGCTGATCTGTTGATCCATAGATAATTAGATGGATTAGAAAATATTAGAAGAAATGCCTTCAGCTTTCAGAAATGCCATAATTAGAAAAAATGCCTTCAGCTTCGCTCCAAGTCTTAAACTAAAGCCGAGATGATTCTTACTAATGATGTGCTTAACAGAGACCAGGATGGCAGAGTGGTTAAGGCGTTGGACTTAAGGTCCAATGAATATATGTCCTTGTGTGTTTGAACCCCACTCCTGGTAACCAAATGTGTTTTTTGGGGAAGTTGTGGCTCGCAGATTATTGAGCCTGGCTTGTAATCAGTAGGGTGCTGGTTTGAATCCAGTGCTTGCATGTAGCAACTTATTTGTTGATCTGGTGATCCATAGATAATTAGATGGATCAACAGATAGACCACCTGTAAACTAGAAAACAAATGTAATGTAAAAATATAAACCACTGTATTGGCCATTACAGCTAAAGGTACCATAATTATTTGGTTCCTGCCTGAATGTATCACAGTATGATGTTCTGGTTCACCCAACAGCTACTATATAGCAAACACATAATGATTTTGGAATTTTAGCCAAATGGAAACAACTCAGAAAAAATCCAATACTTTCTCAAAAAATACTTAAAGGTATTTTTTTTTTTACTTTTTATAACTTCTTATAACCATATCTCACTCTTCCTGCAAGCCCAATTGCTCTGTTTTTCAATTTGATTACTAGTTTGTTACTTGCAGGCTGTAACAGTGAGGTGTTCAATTCTCAGTGTGATAGCTTACAGCATATTGGTTTGAAAGGTTGGGATGAAACCTCTGACACATAGACGCTCCAGGTTGCATTCATTAGACATGTTGTTTTTTAATTCCCACAAAGAATGTAGCTATTGTTGCAAAAAGTCCCACATATTTGATTCTACATTCAAGCCTGCAACCTTTATAGAGACTCCATTCTGAAGACATTCTTTAATGATTTTTAATGATTAGTTCTGTAATTAAATAGCCATAGATTGAAAGGTAAATGAGAAAACTGTGCAAATATGCAAGAGCCTCTTGTAGTTACTCAAGGGCACTTCAGTTGCTACTTGCTGGTGCTGGAATCAACTCCTTAACCAGTAGACCGCAACTGCCCCAAAAAGAGCATCTATTTACCAGGAATGGGGTTCAAATCCATGTGGCCACACATCCACTGGATCTTAAATCCAATGCCTTAACCACGTAGCCATCCTGGTATCTGGATGCCATATCTTTACATCTGTGACCCAGACCATAGAACTTGAGCTATCACAGCTAGTTTATGCCCTCATGTGTATGTGGGTCACGGATGTACAGAGGTGAACTTCCATTTAAATTTGTCATATGGTTTGCAGGCCTTAGCATGCCTTCAGCCTCTCTCCAAGTCTTAAACTAAAGCTGAGATGGTTCTTACTGATAACATGTTACACAGAGACCAGGATGGCCGAGTGGTTAAGGCGTTGGACTTAAGATCCAATGGATGTATGTCCTCTTGGGTTCAAACCCCACTCCTGGTAAACAAATGTGACTTATGGGGGCAGTTGTGGCTCACAGATTATTGAGCCAGGCTTGTAATCAGTAGGGTGCTGGTTTGAATCCAGTGCTTGCATGTAGCAACTACTTTGTTGATCTGTTGTTCCATAGATAATTAGATGGATCAACTGATAGACAACCTGTAAACTAGCAAACAAATGTAGTGTAAAAATATGAACCTCTGTATGGTTCAAATGGTTCAAAATATGAACCATCAGAGCTAAAGGTACCATCATTATTTGGTTCCTGCCTGAAGTATAATTGGACTTTTTGTTACCAAGACGTAGCCTCATGTGATCTTTATTTAGTGTACTATTAGTATGCATGAAACAGAAGTAAAATGTTGTTCAAAGTATTAAAGTATAGCGTTATGATGCTGGCCATCTCCTAGAGTTCTGTTGTTTTACATTTCTTCAGTTGAAGTGAAGACAGAGGGTGTAGAGGCTTATATTCTTTCTGTACACCTTCATTCCTTACAACTTACATTCAGTCATAAAGGTGAATCACAAATGTACATTATAAGCTACAGCTGTCTTTGTTAAAAACATGTCTTTTGTTAAAAGCTTTGTTAAGAATGTACCCGGCTGATTCTAAAAACCTTTGAAACCTTTTAGGTTTTATATGTTGAGAAATGTGTTAAATAGTGCTGTAAAGTATGAATGCTTTCTCAGTTACAATTAATATTAAAGAATCGGTAGATGCACTGTACATTGTCATAGACATGCACCCAAAGTCACATAATTAGGGCCTTAATTCTTGCATACAATGTTATTTATATTAATGCTTATTATATCTGTGTACTATAATACATGCATGGCTTTAAAGTGACCAGCTATGTACATGAAGTTCTCTCACCTGTGTGTGTGTGTGTGTGTGTGTGTGAGATTAGAAAGACTCAGAACAGATTAGTTAATTATAGACACCTGTCTGCTAAGCACAGAGAGCGGTCAGGTGGATTGAAGATTGTGCTGGACAGCCATCAGCATGGTGAAACATGACAGCAGATGTGAAACCATGTGTCTGTGCATGTGGCCACACACCAGCCTCTTCTCTCTCACACAAGTGTTTTGTACCTGAAAGATTACCATAGGTCAACACTGATTCTTTTCAATGCTGCATTGTTTAGGTCACAATGACAGAGTCTGAGACAACAAGGGTCACAATTTTGGAGCTTATTAGCAAGTCAGAATTACACATTTTAAGAGTTAAAAATTATATCTCTCGTTTTCTTTAAAAAAGCCATCTTCGTAACACATCTCACATCTGAGTGGATATTATTGCTTGACAGCTTGAGTGAATCCACATTTCGTGAATCATATATCATCGTTTGATTCCATTCATTAATTTCAGAGCTCATTAGGAGAGATCAGACCCGGGGTGTGAGCTGGAGGAGGTGAAACAATGAGACAGAGAGGACGAGGAGTCTCAAGCATATTAGCTGCTACTTACACATAATCTGGGCACTAGACTCCTCCCTACTGTTGAACCCTAAGCAGCACCTCTTTGCCCTTTCACTAGTACTAATGGTGGGACAGGACCGATTCAGAGAGAGGGACAATTGTGACTGGAATCCTCTGTCCGTTTTTTGAATATATACGGAATATATACTGCAAGGAGGTTTTGTTGATTAAGTCAACACTTATTGCGCTGTCCGTCTGGTGCTTGGATTTTTTTATTGAAATTTCTAATGAGCCGGACTGTTTTTTCTGATGGATAAACTGTAGATCAACAGCCTTTCATTCATTGTCACTCACATAGCCCATGGCTGTATAACAAATCATTGTGAAGCTCTTTTCTGTTCATAACTGCACCACAACAGGTAAGATTAATGAAAAGCAAATGTTGTCATTTTTGTTTGGACACTTGGGACCTGTTGGATGCCCATGGCAGTTTGTTATTATATAAAAACTTTATTACTATGTTTGTTTTGCAAAGATGTTTTTAAATGGCTTTTGGTTAAGGATTGCAGACATTGCAGGTGTTTGCAGTGCATTCAAATTAATTTTAAACTCAGCATGACAGGAATTTCTTGTGGATTTCTTTAATAATGCTACAATTTATTTAATGCCTGAACTACATTGATTTATAAAGATATTTGCTGCAATATAAAACTACTTATTGTCAATAAGACTTTATATTATATATACACTTATAGATATAAAGTTCCCTGGTGATTGATCTAATGTAGCCAATCAAATCTTTTTTGGGTTTGTTTACAGCCGTTTAAAAGACTCAGACATGATTTTACTTTGTGTATACACAGAAACACACATTGACACATTCAGTCTTTTATCTTGTGTTGTGCAATCCAATGGCTGCTGTGGCTAACATTAACCAGTTACCAGGCTGTGTGCAGCAGACAGCCTCTGATTTCCTTAGTATTATTTAGCTCTTTAATCTCGTTCAAAGGAGCCTGAGTCCAGCTGAGAGTTCACGGTGTACACAAACACTACAGACAGACATCTTGCCAACACTGCTGGGCAAGAGATACAACTGGTATTTACCTGGATATCTACAAGTCTTCTGCATGCATGTGCTTAATTACTGCAAGCCTAGAAGTTATGCAACCAAACAGGGTTATCTTTGTTGGGGAGGGAGGGCTGACTTCTAAGAACCTTTAAATCCAGACTGCGGTAATGCTAAATTACTCTCATGTCATGTGACATGACTGACTGTAGTAGCTGATGGACAGCTGTAAGTAAAGGTCATGACAGAATGTTGGGAGTGTGGAAACCACATTATCCCCATCAAGTTCTGCTGATGAACCTAGTGTGTAATATAGTGCAATACATTTACTGATTTGGCAGATGCCAATGACTAAATTTATCCAAAGCAACTTACAGTGAGTTCAACAAATACACTTTTCTTTATCACTTGTGTTCCCTGGGATCAAACCCACAACCTTTGCACCTCAAACACTGCACTAATCCACAAAATCGTCATCATGAAGATCATTTTATACACAAAGCCATGTTTATCACACGCTATCACAAGCTAAGTTTAAAAATTGTTCATGCACAGGTTTGTGGAAAGTTTTGCAAAAAGACATTCTATAGCTTTAGTGATGTATTGTTTTGCTCCAGATCTTTGATTATTGAAGTTTATGCTCCACCTTCTTTCTCCACCAGTGCCAATAAAATGCAGAAGCAAGTGGAGATCAGAATGCATGAGAGTCATCTGGACCCTCCTCCACCACCTAAGGAACCGATGTGTGGAGGCATCTGCAACAAGTTCATGAAGAACCTGCTCCTAACACTCACAGTCCTTGGCAAGTTGTTGGCAGTGTTTTTACCTATTTTTGTGTCTGATATGCCAATTTAGCATGTTAGCGTTTGTGCTATAGCAGGTGAATGTGGCTTTTTTTTATTTGTATCCTTTATAAACTCCATGCCTTCAGCAGAATGTAAAAGTGACGTGTTTGTCAGTTACGGTTGCCCATAACTGAAATGTGATCTCTGCATTTAACCCATCCATCTTGAGGAGTGAACACACACCCGGAGCAGTGGGCAGCTACCTGCAGCACCCGGGGAGCAATCGGGGGTTAGGTGCCTTGCTCAAGGGCACTTCAGTTGCCACCTGCCAGTGCTGGAATCAAACCAGCAACCTACTGATTACAAGCCCAACTCCTTAACCAGTAGACCACAACTGCCCCACTGCAGTTGAATGTGGTCGCCTCCCATCAGGCTTTTTAAATTCAGTATATAAATCAGTATGTAAATAAGTTCACAGACATGGACTAAGACCCATAAAACACTTTTTCTTCTAATTTGAAGTGAAAATCAAAACATTAAATTGTAACTGTAACTGTACTATACTGTCTTGTAAATATCTGGTTGGTTTTCTGACCCAAGGCCAGTTTGTACAGTATTTGGTTGTAGTGAAACATAGGTGACAAATTATACTTAATACCACCAATTAAAGATCACAATATAAATTAGGCTTAATGCATAATTTCTAGGCTGAAGGTGTACATATTTTATATACAGCAAAACATATTAGCTGTTTGTTGCTATATAATGCTTTTTAACCAAAGCAAATGCCACTAGTAGAACAACCTAAAAATGCATTGTTCAAAGATAGTGATGATAGGTTTCTCTCAGAAAATCTCTTTCAGGAACCATTATCAGGGTTTAAGCAACCATTGTGTCACCAGCTACTAATAAACATATATCACCACTCTACCACATCTGTGTTTGTTGCAAAAGAGGCTTTACTTCATTCATTTCATGTCATGAAAAGTTTGTTTATTTATTGGTAAGTTCCATTTGTGTACCTGAATGTTAATGGTGATTCTCTGTCTTCAGGAGTGATTACAGGTTCAGTAGCCGGTATTTTACTGCGGTACGCATCCCCACTCCCCGCTGATGTCATTATGATCATTGCTTTTCCTGGTGATATTCTCATGAGGATGTTAAAAATGGTGATCCTGCCTCTGATCATCTCGAGTTTGATCACAGGTACTGCTAAACACCTCCAACAATGCTAGCAACACATTACACTTTGACTTGTTATCAACCTATGTCTTTAAATGTCTTTGCATATAAATGTGGCTACCGAATACTGTGATAGAAAAAGCAGATAATCCAAAATGCTCATTTAAAAATTCCTTAAAATTGTTTTTATCTTTTATAGGATTAGCAGGGTTGGATGCTAAGTCCAGCGGGCGTCTGGGCACGAGGGCAATGGTGTACTACATTACCACAACCATCATTGCAGCCGTGTTGGGGGTGATCCTGGTACTTCTCATCCATCCTGGAAATCCCAAACTGAAGGCAAACCTGGGGGAAGGGAAGAAGAATGATGAAGTATCCAGTTTAGATGCCCTCTTTGATCTCATCCGGAATCTGTTTCCAGAAAATCTTGTTCAGGCTTGTTTTCAGCAGGTGTGTACAAGTAATGAAAGTGGTTTCAACCACTTCTGCCATAACTTGTATGTGTAAACCCACAGCGAAACAGAGGTTGCTCTTTCATAGCTCAGAGAAATCTGAGGAGATCTCAGCTTTGTTTCAGTTAAGGTATCAGCTTTGTCTCAGATATTTCTCCTAAAATTGTCTGCTGGAGAAAAATGGAGGAATTAAAATAAAAGCAAAAGAGACAATTGTTAAAAAACATTTAATATAATACAAAGCTGTAATATTCAAGCTGCAAACAGGTAAATTAATCTAAATATTGATTAATTTAATGAGTTTCAAATTATAAAGAAATTTTACTGAGTTTTGTGACTTTGTTGAGATCCTCTGATACTGCAATGAGACATTTATGAGATTTCAGGGTGTTTTTCTTATAAAAAGCATAATGAGACCATGTCAGTGTATAATCTTAGTGTTGTCTAGAAAAATAGTTGAGAAAGAATTATAACCTATTAAAAAAATATCACCTGTGTTTTTTTTTGCTTATGGGATGCACTCATTGGCTGTTTGTTATAACATTATTTAAATGACAAATACTTCTTTCTTTCATCATGTAGCTACAGACTGTTACCAACAAGGTAGAAGTAACTCCTCCTCATCCAGCAAAATTTGGTCGAAATGCCACCAAAGGAGCAGCAAAATACGTCGTCAAGAAATCCCTTCAGTTCAAGAGTGGCATGAACGTGTTAGGTATCAACCAGAAAAGTGTCATTTAAATATAGTTATGCGCTGCATGCTAACATGGCATCAATGTGTTTTCATAGGACTAATCGGGTTCTTTGTGGCCTTTGGGATTTGCATGGGAAAGATGGGAGAACGAGCCAAGCTGATGCTGGAGTTTTTTAACGTCCTTAATGAGATTGTAATGAGACTCGTCGGCACGATCATGTGGTCAGCTTTCACAATTCGTAATGACTAGAGTACAGTTTGCATTAAGTGCCATTATCTGCCTTTAATAATGTATAGTAATGTATACAGATAATGTATTTAATAATGTATACAGATGTATTGCCTGTCACATATTTGAACCCAGTTTCCTCAGTTTTCTTGTATTTTGTCACTGTTGTGTTATAGGTATTCCCCCATTGGTATTGCATGTCTGATCTGCGGGAAGATTATTTCAATTAATGATCTGGAGATGGTTGCCAAGCAACTAGGAATGTACATGATCACTGTCATCATTGGACTCATTATTCACGGCGCCATCTTTTTACCATTAATATATTTTGTCATTGTTCGGAAAAACCCATTTTCATTCTTTATGGGAATATTCCAGGCCTGGGTCACCGCTTTAGGAACAGCTTCTAGGTAAATAATATAGTTGTTTTTAGCATTGTATTTTTACTTTTGCATATTCTGATGGACCACACAGTAAATTTAAAAGAGGTACTTTATAAGTAACTAATTTATGTTTAAAATTCTGACAATAAATGTCTAAGCTTTGACATGCATCTTTTGCAGTGCAGGGACATTACCTGTGACCTTTCGCTGTCTGGAGGAAAACCTGGGCATCGATAAGAGAGTAACCAGATTTGTACTACCTGTTGGTGCAACAATAAACATGGATGGTACAGCGCTTTATGAGGCTGTGGCGGCCATCTTTATTGCCCAGATGAATGGAATAGAGCTTGATCCTGGCCAGATAGTT
Organism: Yasuhikotakia modesta; assembly: GCA_036877545.1. NCBI lineage: Eukaryota > Metazoa > Chordata > Actinopteri > Cypriniformes > Botiidae > Yasuhikotakia > Yasuhikotakia modesta. The sequence goes on along the minus strand of JBAJNP010000766.1, from coordinate 48,936 downwards.
ACAGTCAGGTAAGCCTGAAAGATACATAGAGAGTGAATATGACATAAAAATGCAATTGTGTTGATTTACTTACCATTAATCACATTAATCACAAATGCTAACTTTTAGTTAAATCTAATGTGTGTATTTCATTGTCATTCCAAAGTCTTACAGCGACTCTTGCGAGTGTAGGAGCAGCCAGTATTCCCAGTGCTGGTCTGGTGACTATGCTGCTTATCTTAACTGCTGTGGGTTTACCAACTCAAGACATCAGTTTACTGGTAGCAGTCGACTGGTTACTGTAAGTTAACCCAGCTACTTCCTTATATTCCTGTTTCAGTGCATACCTTTTATCTTAAGTAATAATTGGCTTAACTTATCTTCAGCTTAAATTCCTGTAAATTCCTGTTCTGGTTTATCATGAAAGTACAAGCTTTAACAACATTTGACATCGTATAGCCTCTAGCGATATGGCACCTGTCTTTGTTGTTCCTCTGCATTATTAAACAGGGATCGTTTCCGGACATCCGTGAATGTTGTCGGTGATTCCTACGGGGCGGGAATTGTGTACCACCTCTCCAAAGATGAGCTTGACATGTTCGATGCCCAGCAGATGAGGGCAGATGACTTTGAAATGGCCAAGACACAATCCTATTTTGAGAATAACACAAACCACGGTGTATATGCCACAACACAACTCAACAACAATTCATCTTACAACTCCTATCAACAGGTCCAAATAGATGACTGCAAGGTACCTTTCACTCTCACAGACATAGAAACCTGTATGTAGATGCTTTGTTTTTGTTCCCCAACATGTATGTACCATTATTTTTTTTACACTTTTGTATTTTGGTCATTCTTGATGTCAATGCAAAAGATATCAAGGACAGAAAAATAAGAAGGAATAAATAATATGGTTTTATTTATTTTTGTTTCAAGTTTCATGGCTGTTCGCAGGTGAACAGTACAGTGTATTAATGTGCATCAAATTTTTTTTACCATCTACATTTAAATGATAAAGGCTGCTGTTTCATTTTGTTGTGAGATGTTAATTTAAGTTTAACAGAAAAGTAATTGTTCTCTATCAGTAAGACAAAATCTTGAGTTTTGTGATTTTTGTTTTATTTATTTTTTTTACTGCAAATTGAGTAGGTTTTTTGACCCTGTTTCACAGATGCGTAGGTTTGTGTGGTAGCAAACATGGCGCTCTTTCACCACCCCTTTAGAAGATTATCTTTGGGCAGAGATTCTTTACAATTAGGACAATCTAATAATCAAAATGATTGTTTCTATTTCTATTCAGTTTTCCAGCATTTTCTAAGGAATCCTGCTGCAACTTATTAGTCGATGTGTGGATTGGTACATTTTTTCTTGGATATATTTAGTATGGATAGAAATTGCACTGTTAAATATCATACTAATTGGACTCTCTGCTCCAAACCATAAACAGTTTAGTTAGCACCGGTGAATGCATTTTGACTGTGCCTTGGTCCAACAGTTAGTTGTCCCTGATAATTGCTTTCAGGTAACCTTGGCCTCAAATGGCTCCCCTGCCGAGTTCTCACTTGTTGAGGAGGAATCATGGATTCGCGGGTAACACAGCACACAGTTCCGGCTCCGCCTTATCCTGAGTCCCACAAGCTTTTTTCGGGTGAAAACCAACCAAATACAAATTTTATACTTACATTATGTATCACCACAAAACTTCACACGCACAAGCACTGGCTTTTGTATGACAATCTTGGTAGGACTTGATTCACAAAGGGAAGAAAATTAGTTTGGAGTAGTTCGCGCTCTTGGTGGTTGAGATGGGTGGTATAGCCTGTTGATCGGTCTGTAACCTGCTGCCTTAAGGCTTGTGCATAACATTAACATGAAAGATCAGAATAGGTTACCCTGCCTTCTGACCCCAGCTTGACCCTAGAGCACTACTAGTGGCGGAAGAGAGAATTGCAGCTTGTTTGCTGAAGATACTTGGACTGGATTAAATCTTGCTGGCATCACTGTAGATCAGCCTCTTATAAGAGCTTATCATAGTACTTAGAGGTTCCGAAATAGTGGTTTCTCTTTAAATGCTGCCACATATTTATACATGCTGTCCACATCAGCAATTGCAAAGCAAGGTCAGATGTTGGATATGACATTGAGTTCAGTGGCGCTGTTTATATGCAATGACCACAAAACACAATAGAAGAAGGCAGGCTTTTCATTTATGTATTTATGAGTGTCCACCTCTGTATTAGTGCATGTCTATTCATTTTTAAAATGTGTGTTTGTGAAAGAAGGAGCTTTCATGTGTTTGCATGTTTAGGCAATGTATTTATTATGTGTGATTTAAGATTTATGTTCATTAAGTTAAGTTATAATATTGCCTTAAAGACACTGAAAAACTGTGCAGACAGAAAACTATATGACGTTATTACTGCAACATTAAATGCAATCCCTTTTGTCTTTTATAATAGTTTTGGACTCTTGCGAAAGCATTTTTGGATGCTCAGATATAAATTCCAGTTGAATGTGTTTTGTGTTTCTGTATGGTGGTGATATAAGAGGTTCTGAGGCTCTGATGGTTGTAAGGTTGCTGAGGTTGTGGGCATGTAATTCTAACAAAGATAAAGCTGAAGGATTTAAGGTTTGCTTGTTAAATCTTCACTTTTGCACCATTATCTTAAAGGGGTCCTATTATGCGTTTTAGTTAGTGTGTAATATGTTGTTGTTTGGATATAAACAATATCTGCAAAGTTGCAACATTTAAAGTTCACTGTAAGTGAAAATATTCCCTTAAACCGAAATCAGTTTTTAAGGACTACAATAAACAGCTGAAAGGAACTACAGTTTTATTCTTCCTGGGTGCGTGATGTCATGATCCCCAGATATTGATTAAACTTCAATCCCCTATTCAACTCTGAAAATTAATATTTTTCCAGATAACGCACACTAGTCGATTAGCCAATTACAACACATAATGAGCCAGCCAACCAATCAGAGCTCATTGCACAATTTTGAAGGAGGGCCTTCATAGAACCAGGAACTCAACAACCTGTTTTTATGGGAATGAAAACTGCAGTGTTGAACAAGGGTGACCCCAACATAATCAAGACTTCAAACAAGGTATAATAAGACCCCTTTAAGTCTATCTTCTTTTTATTAAAGTGCCTCCTTGCACTTTGTGTAAATAAATACATTCAGTATATCATATTTTAGTTACATTCATACAGGTCTAGTATGAATTTTCATCACTTTTTGCCTATTGTTTCATAAAACAAAGGCAGTCACATATTTAACATAGTATATTGTTATTTTCCTGTATAATAAATAATAGTTTAAGTCAGCACATTATAATATACTGTGTAGATAACATGGCACAGAGAAACATTAGTGAAAATGTAAATATGGAAGCACATTTTTCATGTTTCAAACCACTGTGTTACTGGGTCTCAAAAATGTGAATTACTTTTGTAGGGATATAGGGACATTAGGGGAAAAAGTCAAATTATAATATGAACGAGGATTGCTACAAATGTAAAAGCCTTGTAGAGTACAGAGAAAAGAAATGGGTAAGAAGAATCTTAAGGAAATTAAATCTATAATGCAGGCAGAGCCTGAAGAAACACTTAGTTTTCATATTAGTTGTGAGTTGTATTTAGAAACATGGATTTTATTTGAGCAACCCTGCTTGGTCACTTTGTGTATCAAACTTAAACTTTTTAAATTTGTCTTTTTCCTCTATTTTTCTATGAAATACAAACTGTAAATAAAGGCAATGCTTCTTGTCTAATTCAATTTTTTTGCTTACTAAAATATGCAAATCCTTTAAGTTACGTTAGTGGACAATTTAATGATACCTATTATATCCAAATGAATAAATATTTGAATCAATATTTACACTAACTGTGTGTGCAAAAATTACAGTACATCAAAGTACATTTACACACATTTTTACTGAAATAAATTTATTTAAAAGTGTCAGTTTTGTTATTTTTAAAAGAATTGTCATATAAACCCTATATAGTTTTTTTGAAGATTCTTTAAACTTTTAAAAACTGTATTAATCTAATACAGTACATGGTACTTACAAATAGATTTTGAAAAACAATAGCCTATAAAGGGTTTCCCACTATGACCCATCAGTCATTAATAATTGTCTTTTTGAAAAAGCTCACACCTTATAAACAGACCTGCCAGCACAAGAAATACAAAATATAAAAATGTTTTTAAAAATACAGAGGCAATATAACATAACAAGCAAATCACACTAAAATGACTGGGCAGAAAAAACATAATATTAGTGCATTTAAACCAGCAGATTACAGAGTATCACATTCTCCTATAAAAGTCTTTGTTTTGGAACGATTTTAATGTTTTAGTTAAAAAGAAAAAATGGTAACTTGAGTTAAAACTCATGTCCTCTAATGACCTCACCTGTGTTACATTAAATACTCTCCCTCATGTTTGTCCAGACAGGTGACATTAGGTGACACATCCTCTGGTTTATCGTTCTTTAGGTTTGCAGCACTCATCAATGTAACAATCTCCTGCTCCTTCTTTGACAGTGGCAAAGTTGCTACTTTACCGTAAATTTCAGACATATTGGTTTTGCTCTGTCTTGGTCCGAACCACCTATAGAAGTTACACATGATAAACTGAAGCCTGGTTGGCTGATGAAAGAATTGTTTTCCCTGGAAAAATCTAAGCAAACTTACTTGTCTTTAATAGCAATAGCACCGAATACACACAGTATGGCTCCAACAACCACACAGGACGCAAAGATTACCAGCCGAGCTGCAGATGGACAAAAGGAGTGAGATCAACAAATTCCCATTAAAATTGAACAAATTCACATTAAAACTGAATTGAATAAAAATTGAATTGAATGAGTTGAATAACTTGCCAAGAAAATGATTTTAACACAAACTTACCAGGTGTCCCCAGCCTCTTTTGACTTTGTGGTGTCATATGTAAATTCATTCTACCTTTATGTTGAAAGATACATTTGTTATTAGATGTGAAGTTATGTACAACATGTTGGCAATTAAAATAGTTATATTTAAATAACATCTGCATTTCATTATATTAACACCCACTTCCACCTACACAACTTTCAGTTTTCCCACTGATAGCATTATAACTTCCTGTTATATAACTTCCTAATAGCTTATAACGTCAAGAAGCTAAACTGGTAGAGCATTGCGTTAACACCGCAAAGGTTGTGGGTTTGATCCCAGGGGAAGTCCTGATAAAAAATATGTGTACCTTAAATTCACTGTAAGTCACTTTGGATAAAAGTGTCTGCCAAATGAATAAATGTAAATAACTGTTTTCCCCACTACCATATGACTCTGTGGTGAGGCTATGTTTACCTTCTGAACTCAGGTTCTCTCCCTGAACCTTCTCATCAAACTCCATTAAATCCACATAATCATCTTGGATAGGTATGTTCCCAGCTGCCTGTGTGGTGATCAATCTTGTTGTGAATTCACTGGGATTTGGTGGATTTTGGGATAACATCCCAGATCCTGATCCACTGCCCTCTGCCTCAGGAAACAAGACATTGGGAATAGCTGAGAAGCTTCTGTCAAAGCCAGACCTGTCTGTAGGACTTCTGGCATCTTCTGTGTCTGCTGTGGGTTCCTCCAAGGCAGGTACAGCAAAGAGATTCGGATCCCTCTTGGCTGCTTCCCTCTCAAGAGATGTTACCTTTTGCTTTGATCCAGCTGGGATGGGAATAACCTTCCCAGTCAGAGAGGAAGTTTCTGTTTGTATGTTGTCTGTTGTTTTCTTCAAATCTACTAGAAAGCCTTCAATCAGGGCCTCCACAAGAATGTCTTCATTTGTTTTTTTGACTTTGTGAAGAGAAACGTTAAAAATTACTACCAGAAAAGAGTTAATAATTTACATGTAAGCAAAAAATTTAAATGATCAATATCATCACTCATGCTAACATTTTGCAGCAAATCTTTGATTTTCTATTTGGAATTTCTACCTTTTAAATAGCAATATTTATATTTTTGAGTATTTATACATTTTAATATTTATAAATTTTGCTTTAAGGCCCTTTACTATGGTAAAATAGAGTTCATTGTCAGTGCCATAACAGTAAAAACAAGTAATAATTTCCTTAACCCTCCTATTAAATTCGGGGTCAATTTGACCCCATTCAATCTTTATTGTCTCTAAATGCATGGTTGGCATCTATTTAGGTAGTCAACAAATAAACAAAGTACTTGACACAAAACCTGGGTAAAAATCATATTCTGGAGGTTTAAATTGCTGGGGTCTTTAAATTGAGGGTAAATTGAGGGTTAAGAAACTGGTAATTATGGAGGTGCCTAAAAATGAGTGAGCTCACATTAAAGATATGACTAATTCTCTGGAATAGGTGTGGTTGGAAAACGAACAATAAAGTTTTGCTTAAGCACAATACACACCCCTCAACTCACGATGAGCAGGAAGCTAAATCTCCAAAAGGCACAAAAAGTAGATTTTCCAGTGCATTAAACTTACTTGCTGTGGGTGTGTTTTTACTGGCAGAGTCAGACTTAACAGCATCCTCACAGTTCAGGTTAAATGAATCTATTCCAAAGGTTTAAGAATCCAATGAGACATAAATTAGCTTGGAGCACATTTCTTGCATTACATTGTGAAATTTTTAACACAACACACCCTCTTCACACTCACCAGATGGGTTAAAACAGTAAACATCAGAAAAATGTTCTTTTGCTTCTGAATGAAGGGTCACCTCAGAAGAACTGAGTTCACAGTTTGGACTTGGAAGGAACATGACATTTTGGCCCTCGGTCCAGCCATATCTAAACAAGAGTTTAGACTTAGTTTAAAAAACAATAGAGAACTGCTAAAGGGCAACATGTAATGCAATGCTTTTATGTCTGCACATGACTTGGCTTTCATTTTTGCTTTAGGCTAAGACTATTGTATACAGTATGTTTTTCTTACCTGCATGTTCTCAAGCCTTTATTATAAGCTTCAGTGACCTGCTCCTGCCCTGCCAGTCTGTAGCCTAAACTCTGACACAGTTCCAAAGCCTGGTGGAAAGTCAAAGAATAATTGCCTGTCCCCTTAACATGAAACACGCCGGCGAAACTGCATCTGTCACTGCGCCCTGCCAAGAGAGAAATTAACTGTGAATATTCAGACAAAGCTGTGAATAACACAGGCAAAAAACTGATTGTATACAATGTTTCCATGTATGATAATACTAAAGATTAGTAGTTAATTGAGGGCCAGATTAGGTATCAGTAGTATTATGTATAATTATATAAATCCTCTAATAAGATAATGAGTCATTGCTTTTACAGACAAAAGCACACATCTTTCAGATATCCCTTTAAATAATCTAATTCCTGTTAATGAAATGTGCAATGTATACATATATACAGGGTATATTAGATAAAAGGCTTTATTAGAGGATGACTAAAATGTAGGTTAGATTTAGGACAGGACTACATTTACCTGCAGGGAAGGTCACAGTGAAAGAGAGAAATCATATGAGATTAGTTAATTACAGCAGAATTTGGAGAGAATATTAAATGTACCAAAGCTGGCATTTATCATAAGGTGCCTTTGAAATGTACATACAAGTTATACAGCAGGTGCACAAAACATAAACAACAAAGGAAGAGATATCTTCAAAAAAATGTGTTAACTGACAATCATTCAGCAGTTTATGCTAGTTTATAATCACAACCTTCTGTTTTTTACAGCCAAATGGATTTCAGATAATTTTAGTAGTATGAAATATATTTCTTCATCATGCAAAAATAAACTAAATTAAAAGTCACACATCAGATGTGCTTAAACACAGAGACAGCTTGGAGCTGAAGATATTAAGAATCACTCACCCTGCACTGGGGCTGTATGAAATAGAGCTGGGAATCCAGTACTAACCAGTACTACAAGTAACAAAGTCCACATTTTCAGTGCTGTCTGATGGGATACAGGAGGAACACTATGCCTGCTTGTTAAGCAGGTCTTTGTGAAAATATATTATGTTTTCCTGAGTCTTTGTGAATTTGAGTCTTTTGTAAAATGTTCCACACTGCTTTATATATTCAGACAAAAGTCCTAGGTAAAACTCAATGGTGGGTGGGGCTATAAAGAACACACCCTCTTTGTTATCTTCCATGCTGCCTTCTTTTTGTGTCTTTGCAAACAGAATTGACATCCTGTGGACCTTTACAAATAAACCTTTATGATCAATTATCTTCTATACCTGGTAAAAAATAACAGAGAAAACAGTTAAAGAGTTTGTGTTTGCTGTCATTTTAGTACTCCAAGTGTAGATGTAAAAATAGGGTGTCACTGCTTGTACTGTTTCTGTGACCTAAACTAAAACCATTCTAACTTCCCTGTACAAGTGAGACACTGTGCATTTTTGTATTTCTATTGTATTGTTTGCAGGGTGTTAATGATCATCATTAATTGATTTCAAAATAAAAAGATTTCCTGCAGTATAGTGAGTCAGTGAGAACATTGGAGTGATGTGGCTGACTCAGGTGTCAGGGTCCTCCCCTGCCCTTAAATGTGTTGCCGATACACGTTCATATCCTGTTACACGTAGGGGGCGGGGCCACGTTTGGTGGCTGATGTGTTTTATTATTTTAGATCTTGTCGAAACAGAGCAAAAAAGACAGTACTCTATTTATAACACAAATCCTTGCATTATTATAAGGACAGTGAAGAACGCATTGCATATGAGTTAAAAGTATTAAAATAATAATCGTTAAATAATAGCATTTAGCAACTTGATAATTTCGGTTACTTTTTGTTTTCAGAAAATTGTGAGCAGCATAAGTTTAATGTTAGAAATAAATAGTTAAAAATTAAGTGCGTGTTATCATATTACTATTATTATCATACATACATCCTCCCTCTTTTGGGGGACTTTTATAGCGTAAAAATCAGCGTCATCAAAACTTCCTTTTTCCGCTTTGGCGCATGACGTTTGTCAAGCGTTAACATATTGCGAATAATTCTAATATCTAGTCTCCTGTCGTCGTTTATTTTGCACGAGGGGTGTTGTTTCAGTATTATTTCAAGTATGTCGTCGTTTATAAGCAATGCTGACACGGAATGCAACGGCAAAGATATAGGGGTACACTTTAAAATACTACTATCGTGTCTTGTTTTGAAAAAGCAAAGTCCCTGCCATGCTCAGCATGGTCTTCGTGGAAGCTTAAAACATCCCTTGTTTTCGAGGAAACAGCCTTTAATATGTAATCAGAAATATGTGTTTGGTTTATGCTGTGCTGTAACAGGTTTGACATTATTGTTCTTTAAGGATAAGGAACATCCACGCGTGCTGATCCCAGAGCTCTGCAGACTCTTCTATAACCTGGGTTGGGTGACTGGTACAGGGGGAGGAATAAGCCTGCGGCATGGGTTAGTCAATCTTCCACCAATAATGAAATCCACAGTGTGCATTTGATCTTTGCTCCAAACTGTTAATGGAATTTATTAAAAAAATATAACAACTTCTTCCCCCCAGTGACCACATTTATATAGCGCCATCTGGCGTTCAGAAGGAGAGAATACAAGTAAGACTTCTATGTTGGTAGTTTAAATGGGTCACGAATTATTGTTATTGTGCTGCTGTGAGCTTTGTAATCCTGTCTTTTATTAAAACCAAAGAACCGTCACTCTGCTCTTATATGTAGCCAGAGGATTTATTTGTGTGTGACATGGAAGAGAAAGACATCAGCTGTCCACCTCCACAGAAGAAGTTGAAGAAAAGTCAATGCACGCCTCTCTTTATGAACGCCTACACTATGAGAGGTGCTTGTCTGCACACATTGTTGTTCATGTTTTGTTCTGTATTTAAGATAACCTGTAATTTCTTTCGCAGGAGCTCAGGCAGTTATCCACACACACTCAAAGGCCGCTGTCATGGCAACTCTCATGTTTCCTGGCAAAGAGTTTTGCATCACGCATCAGGAGATGATCAAAGGGATTCGGATAGGAAACTCGGACACAAACTACAGGTTAAATTTATGGATAAAACCTTAATGTTTTCCCATTAGCAGTGCTTTGATGCACCCTTTGAATAAACTGTGACATCCTAAAAGCACCATTCTAATGGCAAAACAAATTAGTGACTTCAGCTGTGCTTGTAAATTTACTCTTTGTGTTTTGGCTCAGGTATGATGACACCTTAGTTGTTCCAATTATTGAGAACACCCCAGAGGAAAAGGACCTGAAAGAGCGCATGGCCCGAGCCATGGACATGTACCCCGACACCTGCGCTGTGCTTGTCCGCAGACACGGGGTCTATGTTTGGGGGGAGAGCTGGGAAAAAGCAAAAGCCATGTGAGTTAGGCATTAAAATTCACACATCAGAGCAAGTATTTTGTGTCAGGCTACATTGTTAATCTTTGTAATCTGTATTATGTTTCAGGTGTGAATGCTATGACTATTTATTTGACATATCTGTTAAAATGAAACAACACGGCCTGGACCCCTCGGTTCCTCCCACTGAAGCTAAAGGCATTATTTAATGTTTGAATCACAACAATCAACTGAATCGTAAAGAGATTTATTGCTTTATTTACAAGCTGCAGAATAACAAGAATAACAGCTGGACACAAACCAAACAACATATTTATAAAAAGACAGACTCAGACCCACATTTGTATGCCAGTGTTGCTATGTGCAGATATACACAGAGGGCAATGTTCTCTTATCATTTACAATTTGTTGTATCTGCTCTGTTATATCTATATGTATTTTTTAACATGAAAATTGCACCTTATGCTTGACAATGTGAGGTTAAGTGTTTGTCATGAAAGATAAAACTTCTTCAAAGCAATTAAATTTTGTTTTTAATGACCTACAGCTGTATTTTTATTTTAAGAAACAAATTTAAATGTCATTTACCAGCAAAAATGTCTTTTTGATTCTACATAATTTAAATTGACCATTTAAAGACCATTTAAAATTGTCAGGCGTTTGTTTCATAATACAAATGGTTTTGTTGATTACCTACAAAACAAAGATTGCATATATGTTTTAGTAGTATTTTTTTTAAATATGTATTTTTACTGTGTTTTAAATTGCAGTCAGAAAAGGAAAGTCTAGTTTGTTTCCTTTAGCAAAAGCAAAGTTTGAATAGTTTTTGCTGCCGGCAGGTGGCAATGTTGTCCCAGCTCCCTTGTTGTACGGTGTAAAAAAAATTGAACACACAGATTGTTCTGTAAAGGTGCCCGCTGCAAATTAAACATGTTAAAATGATTCATTTCAGTAAATGTACATTTAACAATTTAGGTGTCAATGGCATATGAGACGCAATGGCAGTGTAGAAACTCAAATAATGGTTCTTTAGAATGTGGACGAGCCATTGCAACAATGTTTTATTGCCTTTCATATCCTACCACGCTTCTACCGATCCATTTGCATGAACATTATTCTCAAAGGTCCGGTAACACACAAGCTGTCTGTGCCTGCCAGCAGCCGCTAGGTCTGAACCCAGCATAAGCCCCCTTAGTGGCTGGTCTCCATATGCTATTGCTGCAGTTAACATGACTGAATGAGTGCATGTTGTTGAACACATTTGATGAGTTATATATAAGCTTTAAAATTTCATGTACTGTTTTTGCAGATCATTACTGTCACAATAGACACCATTGGTGCAACGGTTGTCATGATATGAGTGAAGCAATATTGATGTACAGTAGCCCCACTGGAAGCAATATGAACTAAATCATATTGCAGTGCTTATTGAAACACTGTTACAAGCACTGTTTCAAAGTGACGCTAGATCATTTGAGACAAACAAAACAGAGAGAAAAGTCTCCAATTATAACCAGTTTGAATGATCTCTGAGGGAAGAAAACTCTAAAAGGCTTTAGATAAGTGTCTGCATGAAATGAGGAAGTCCAAGGGGTAACATTCAGATCCATCACACAAAACAGGGAGACTGATTTGATATTGTTCAGATATAACATTTTTGTCCACACGGTTTCTATAGACACTTCAGTATTTGTTCTGCTATTGGAATAATGGATGCATATCTTTTGATTTATAAAATGATTTAATCCTTAAACGTGGCTGCGATTAAAGGAAAATGTTGGTCACTTGTTCACTTGAAAACAGTGGGGACGTATTTCAGGCAATCAGGGGTCAAGCATAATTTGCTGTCTTTTTGCGTAGCTCCCACTGAGCACCATCTATCAAGATGGAGGACTAATTCTCAGTCTCTCTCGCTCTCTGTGTTTTCCTCTGAGGGGATATTGCACTGTTGAATGGATCCAAGCCAAAGGAATGTGGCTAATGACCTGAATATCCTGGCCAGGAGGTTATGAGACCACCAAACCTGTTTATCAAAAAGCTGAAAATGTCTGCTGTGAGCTGAAATGAAGCTGAGAATCCTCTAAGTGGTGAGCAGGGGCACAGCAACTCAAAGCCACCTGAATTTCTCTGTATTATTTTCAAGTTGACTGTGTGTATGTGCAGGTAATTCTGAGAAAAGTTGCTTTTATTGATTTCAGACACATAAACCTTCTCTGACAGTTTCTGAAGATTTAGAGTGGGGCTTATGAAGAATGAGGTTCTTTAAATGTTGTGTTTTATTCTTAAAGACTCGTTTAAACACCATTAAACGCTCCTGAATAACATTTAAAACAGGTTTTGTTATTTCTGCATACCGATTATTACTCTGCTTGTGTTATTGTCACATTGCTTTAAAGTGAAACATCTGCTAAATGAATAAATATAAATGTGGCCACTCAACTTCAGTACAAGGTGAGAATGACAATATGAGTTGCTATTTTAGTTTAGCCGCATTAAAGTTTCTTTTGTGCTCCATACTTACCCAGCCTTCTCTAAATCTGTCTGTCAGGAACACTGAAAATATTTGAAATATGAGTCACAAGGTAGACAATAAATGTACATTAGTACACTATGTGTGTGTTTGTCTCTTTAAAATGAAGCTCTAATCAGGTCATAACTTGCTTGGCTGAAAAAGAAAGAAATCTGGTGGATTGGGAAAGGGCAACAAGAAACATTAAGGAGGTAATAACAGCACTTTTTTGGCTACGCTTCATCAATAGCTAGCAGTGGAAAATCACAGGACGCAGCTCTCCCTCAGAAGCGTCTCTGGAGGCATTGAACATCCCAGGTTCTTTCACAGTCTTTGCTTGTTTTGCACACATGCTCATTTGCAGATTGATTCAGGTTCCATCGATTCAAGCAGCTACGTCCTCACAATTACACAAGCGACTCTTTAATCCCACACCATCGCCAAAGTAAAACAAGCTACAGCACTGATCATTAAAGCTGTTGAGACAGTGTATGAATTAACGGTCTGGAGTGATTTGTGTGCTTAGAAAACAGTCATAAAAACAGACATCATGTTAGAGAACATCTGTTATAGTGTCCAGAATCTGTCACTGAGACTTCAGATGTCAGTTTTACTTTCTCAGAGAGGCAGCGTTGCTTTATAGAGGCAGTCATAGCAATAGAGTAGACTGGGTAGAAAATATTTAGCTGAATGAACAATGACATCTATGTTGCAATAAAATGGTCTAATAATACATGTAAAGACACTGTAAACAGTTTTTGGTCTTGTGGTATTAAGACATCTTAGTATTTATGTGGAAATTTCACCTGAAAAAGAAACTGAAAGAAATCTGGTCTTTTCCTTTGTAAGATTGTAAAGGACATCAACAATTTTGGTTGGTGTCAGGAGACACAACAAAACTGAATCACTATAAGATAAGTTAAGCGTTACAAATGGGTCTCATGGGCTTTCTTAATCCAAATCTCCAAATTTCTAATGAGTCACTGCACAAAACCATCAAAAACTGTGACACTTAAACTGATTTCATCAAGAAAAATAACACATGAAAATTAAATCAAGCAAAAAATGACCATACATTTAAAAGTGAAATAAACCTTTTACTTGTGTAAAAGTAATATGTGTTTTGGCAAGGTAAACTGTGTGCTGTAGTGACTGTTCTTTCTCCTCTCTTCTTCTCTTTTTTCTCCTGTCTTTTGACTGCCCACTGCTCCTCTCGCCGCTGTCTTTGTATTTCTTTGAAATTGCCGGCTATTGCTGGGAGATTCCTATCAGAACAGGTTTTAAACGGAAAAGAGACACACACAGCACTCCTAGAATAACAATAAGGCTCTAGCTCTAATATTAACTTATTGAAAGACTCCACAGGAACGGTCTTTTCATTGCTTGCTTTAACACCTTTCAGCATGAATATTATATTTTTGATTTTAAAGCTGTTAAAAAAGGGCATTGAGAAAGGTTAGTACATTAGACAGGAGAAAATAAGTAGCATTTGGGAGTCTCCGATGTTTAAATTCCTAATATCTGTGTAGTGAAGATAATGTCTTTGGCTAATCTCTGCATTGTTTTCTCCACAGAACTCAGTTTTTATAAGGAATTTTATTATCCTTTGTGTTATTCAATAAAGAGTCCTTGCATCATACAGAAATCATAGTTTGGGTTCACACTGTGTTCTGCTTTGCAGCAAAAGACTCCTGGTGCTTGGATAGGTTACCGCTCTCATTTTGCAAAGGTTTTTTCCAGACACAGAAATAAACTAGGATTGAAATAAACCCAATGTTACATAACATCAGACAAATAAGTCTCGCAGTCTCTCAGTCTGTGCCTGCCTTCCAATTTGTTGTTCATGATGTTGTGTTGGTTAAGCAATTCGCTTCTTAACAAGGACGCATGTGCCCTGACAGATATCCAATTCAATACCATTAATGAGAAGATTCTTTCTGTATGAAAAATGCAGATGTGCTTAGAAGTTTGTGAATTAGGATAGAATAGAATTAGGATTTGTGCTACAGCCTTTTAACAAAACATTATATACAAAGCATAGCGTGATTTCCCCCAGAATGCACTAGAAGGGGCCATTTCTTTCTTAAGGTCTTAAGAAAGAAATAATTCTGGATAATTCTTTTACCCAGAATTCTTTGGGAGGGACAACCTAGTTGCACAAGCTAACAGCGAATCCTCAAGCATGGTAAGATTTTAAGCCCTGTAGTTGAAAGGAAAGCAGTGTGATTTGTCTCCAGTTAAATTGTAGTTTCTGTGCCAGATTCTCTATTTAGGGTTAATTGTAAAATGTGGAGAATTTCAAAGGTCTTATTATTAAGTATTGATCTGAAGACTGCATACTAATGTTTGAGTTTTATCCACTTCAAGACATTTTCTCTGAAGAGAAAACTAATTTACTGCTTATAAATATACTGCTTATATAAAAGTATCTTATATACACACACATTTTATAAATACATATATATATGTGTGTGTGATATATCTTTTTATATATATCTTTTTGCTAATATCAAATTACAAAATTCCAAAAACATTCTGTCAGTTCAGATCATTATGGAATTGCTGGGATACTGATATCTTTGCAGCAGCAGAGTTGAAGACACTGTGACTTTTCTGACAGTGACAATGTTTGCTAAGTATAGTTATTGCCTGTGGCAAACTGCACCAGCAGCTTGTGAAAATGGGGAACTCATTGAGTGATGGGAAGGTGACGTCAATTTGTGATCCCTTTGGGAGTTTCCCTCCAGATTCCCTTATTTTTAACAACGTTGGGTGTAGTGCTGTATGTCTTTTGATGGGTTAGATATTGTGTAGGGACCTGTACAACAGAGATCAATCCCCTTTGCTAAACAGATACAACATCGTTGTTGTTGATGTTGCGCTGTCTTTTATCTCAGGCACAAGGCTTATGCAATCTATGCTGTGAACAGGAGTGTCCCAGATATTGCAGTTTGCCAAGTCTTAATCAGACTAAACAGAGATGCCTTGGGAAGCCATTACCCTTCTATTATTTGAAAGGACATAATGACTGGCTACATGGGCAAAGTTCCTGCAGAGAGCCCCTCAATTCTGCCTTGTAAATGAGACATTCCATAGAGGAAGTGTCACATGAGCATTGATATACCCTAGATGTGATTAGCCTTTGACCACATCGCCACATATTTGCTTAAAAACCCTTCTGGGGCATTAAATTACCCAGCTCTGCAAAATAGTCCTGCATCATAAATGCTGTGATTTATGTCATAGTCTGCACATATATAAATGCTCTGGTTAGCAGGACATCTCAGTAAACTGCCAATGAGAGGAAAGGAACATTTAAATGCAAATGTTGAATGACATGATTGTATTCATTTTTCTACTATAAACATATCATGCATATTCTAATGCAAAAACGCTAAGCTGTTCAACTGATGACATTTTTTGGCAATTAATTGCATTATCATATTTAGCCATGCTAACTTTTTGATATATAGTGCAGTTAAATATCTGATCTGAGGTGACTTCCTTGTGACAATTTGTTAGTTGTGTTATTGTGGGTTTAAATAAAGAGCATAAACAAAAATAAACATGTCTCCTCAAGATGAATAATAAGCCCATATCATTTTCCCCCTCCAGCCCCCTGAGACAGTGCTTTCTGACAGTATAAAGGAGTTTTCATACTTATTGTTATGTCCACTTCATGTGGAGTTATTTTTGTTTTTGTTTACCACGGGACTCTTAAATTTACCCCCAAACGGCCAGAGCAGCTATATTTTTCCACTATATCCTTTGCTTAAACAATTGTAATGAACTTAATAAATGTCTCAGTCAGGGTTTCCAGTTACCAAGATAAAATAGTCTCTGAAGGTCATTTAGCTACATTAAATATGAAACAACTGAGTTAAGACTGTAAGGAAATTGTATTTTGGCGATTCATGATGCAATCTGGCACATTGATTTTTGGATATGATGCTTGCAACCAATTTATCAACGTTCATACGCTTCTGTTTAAGCTCTTAGCAGAGGCTAAGATAATTTGTGTGAATCTAGTAAGCCACTGAGTTTACATAATGCTTCAGTTAATTTGTTTGTTGTTAATAATTATTCTCAGGAACACATTTAAAAAGTTGCAACCCAAATGAGACCAAAATAACAATTTTATATGCATTTGCGATCTCAGCTTTCTAAACAGCCTGAACAACGTTCATGCAGCCTTTCATTTGGCTAATAACAGGCATATTGTTTTGACACTGGCACATGAATATTGGCTCTGTCTTTGTATTTTGAACCCTTGCTCCTCTTTCTCTAAGAGTTCGATCGGCGTCTCATGTTGGCAATGGTTGGATAGCTTTCTCTGCAGAGGGGCAAAGGAGGACAGTTTGTCATTATCGGAACTGACTTGAGAGGAAATTATTCACAATTGTATGTTCAGCAAGTCTGTCAAATTATTAAAACAGGGAAATTTAAAAAAGGCAAGCAATATATAAAAACAGAGAGTCCGACAAATTAGTCCTATTAATCAGAAAGCTGTAAACACAAACAGCCAGGTCACAGCTTCTACTGCTGTTAGCGTCCTTTGCGCTCTATGAGGTGAGACCTGCCACACGATAAAGCTTGTGGGTTTAGGAATGGTGCCATCTTTGGGCTTGTGACATATTCTCGCTTTCAAATAATGAATTGGATTCAATTTGTTCCAATTTACAGAGAACAGATCAAAAGGTGCAGAATAAGTATGAGAATTAACAAATAAGGAGAATAAACGTGGGTGTTAAATAGTGATATATGACTCAGAGACACAGATAAGCAGTTTCAGCTCTTATTATCATTAAACCTCGAACAGCGCTGATTTGATAATGTTTGACACATTTTTTATGTAGACCTGATTTCAAGGTACTGAGCAATTCTTGCAACTGAGCAACCTTCCCCTGCAGAAAGGATGCAAGTTAACTCTAACATTTTTAGTCATTTTAACTCCTAGTATTATAATTTATAATACTTTGTATTATATTGTATGTATATTGACATTCCCCTTCCTTCTACCATAGATTATAAAACATAATCTTGTGGCCGTACCAAATATACAGATACAAGGTAAGTCTAATTTAGCTAACCAACTACACCACTCTGGAAGAAAACCAGGGAATTACCCTCAGTAAGGACACAGGTAAATCTTACCACTGGAAGGCAAGGAAGTAATGTTCAGACGGTGTCAAAAGTATCAATAATTCATTTATTGTAATAAAAGCATAAAGAACTGCTTCCTGGGATGACAAAACACAGCCACAAAATCAAACATTTATGTTCAATGGCCAGAACTGGGGGGATCAGGGTAGGCCAGTAGCGACTCAAAACATTATCCCCATGTTTCACTCCAACTATGACAAACTTAACACCCACTCACAATAAAAAGTGGTCAACACACACAGCACACAGTGAAGCATACCCTAGGAATAGCGCCGCCAGCCCCCCTTGCACCCGACCCTGTCTGGCTCCAACAGAGAAACACAAAAATAACACACAGTACCAAATCAGGCAATATAATACCACAACAAGGGGTAGCCAAATCAACAGGTATGGTCTTAGTAGTTACCACCAGCTACCCCTTACAAATTCAAAGAAAAAAAGAAATGAAACTTCAAACCAACCCAAAATCACAAACACTAAACACAATAATAAATAGACCCCACAAACAACTGAGTCGAAGACACGGCACGGCTGTCCAACAGCAAAACAGCAGCAGCGTCATCTTTAGAACCGGAGCCCAGCGACACCAATAATGCTTTCCTCTATTGCAACCTGAGATGGAACAACTTCCACACGGGTTGCAAAACTACTCCCAACCAATGCCACAACTCTCGGTACTGGCCGATATCCACGTACTGAAAGTATGCTTAGCCAACCAACTGCCAAGATTGACCAACACCGCACTGCACAGAAGGCAGAGAGCGAAGCAAGGATGGAAACGAAACAAAGACGCCAGGAAGCAGGGGAACTCAGAACACCTGACTACCCGCCAGAATAAGGGTCCCTAAATAACGTGTCCACCCCTCCCCATTGGTCTTCCCCAAATCATGCTGGGACCAAACAGGCAATTAAGCACTATCCTACTACAATCTCATGAATTTTTCTTGGCTCTTTATTTAAACTGGCTCTGAACTGGTTAGCATTAACATGCTAAAACACTAGGAGATCCTCCATTAACTGCTCCAATTATCCTACCAATAAGCTAGCATAGCATTTCCCTCACTAATGTGAATAACTAGCAACATCTATCTTTAGCACATCAGTGTATCATGAAGGTTTATGCCATGTTCCTCAGCTCTGTCTGCAACCTACTAAGGTCCTGTGCTCTTGTAAAGTAAGTGTATTAAGCAATTGAAAGTTTATTATTAAGACCTTGAGTTTATAGATTAATTCCACCTTGTGACATTATTTGGGACCTTCATAACACAGTCTAGACATTCATAATAGTGTGTTTGTATCAGAGAAACGCCCATGGCTTCATATTTTAGACAGCTTTAAGAAATGAAGATGTTAAAGCCAGTAAAGATGAACCAGTTCATAATATTATTACATTTTCATGGCCATCACCTAAATTCAAGATGATTTAAAATGCATTGTAAAATAAAACAGGTCTTTACCTAGATCAGTTTTCAGTGCTTAGTTGCCAGTGCTCTGCCTGTACAGAATGGTTGCAACGCACAGTGTTACACTGCATTCATTTTGAATGGTGTGTGAACGCTTCTGCTCTTTTAAAAAAAGAACCTTCCTCACACTCATAAAGTCACCGAACTTTTTTCCGTTAAGCTTTCACCTTAAATTAGATACTAATGTTAACCAGATCATAGGAACCACTGGTGCATAACATTGAGTGGCTAACTAAGTCAAGTTTTAAATAAGAAAATCTGTTGTGGGGGAGGAAAAGAAGATTGAGACTCCCACAGTCTGTGCTCTGTTACACTTGTGCTTGTGAATTAATGTCATTTGTAGATGAAGGGACAGTGAACTTCACATGGCAGGCAGAAGACAAGCCTCTGAAATTCTTCTTGCACAGTATTCAAGAATATAAAGGATAAAACTGACTTAATATTAATAGTTTAGAATTTGGGCTACCTGCACTACATTGTTGCACCACTTATAAAACACACATGTTCGCCACACACTCTTTCCTCATGAATATTCATTTATTAGATATTATCATAGTCTGAGCTGTGACTCATTGTGCTTGACTGACATAAACAAGATTTAAAGTGAGGGCTCTCATGAATATTCACATAACCCTAACAAATAAAGTAATTATGCATAATGTCAGAGGAAGTATTTTGTAAATTTGTTTGTAAAACACAACATCAAATTAACTTTAATTTGCTTTTCTAAAAGTGGGTCACATTTTGTAAAGAAATGCACTACTACAGTAATATAAATATTTAAACAGCTCAATCTCTTCTGAATGCATATGTACAAAGGCTACTGTACATTTCAGAGGCTATAAGACATGAAGACATTGTGACACATTTTAATGGCATTTTAAATGTTATATGTTTACTCTGTTTGTTAATTACAATATGTATCAATCATTAATTTTTCTGTACAGATCATTTTGTATTTCTATGTTTATGTATTTTATTCCCAGGCAGAAATGGCTAAAATGTTGAATAACTTCTTGTAGACTTTAACATGAATTCCGCTGTAAAAACTGACTTTCAAAATAACACACCGTAAGAAATTCTTGCTAGAGTTACGTGTGACAACTAGTCCCCGCCATTTATATATACATGTATTTACAAATCATATTTGTGCTATTTTCTTGGTCAAAAAAGGTAGCTCTATTATAGCAGCCATGCCAACACATCACACAGCAGCACAATATCTGCAGTTTGGCATCTACTCTGTTGTGCTAGATTTACAGCAAAAGTGTCTGATGTGGAACATATAGTAAGACTGGAAAATAACAATGTTCCATCAAAGCTGTATCTTTGGGCTGTTTAAAAGCATGTGTCTAAGCACATATCCTGACAGAAATATCGTCCTGTTTGATTATTTTCTGTCTCCTTTCTGTTTTCTCCATTGTTCCTTGTGAATTAAATGTAGGTTCCTATGGATGGAACTTCAACTAATGTGTAAATCACATGCACACATATTTAACAAGCCAATCAAATGACAGCTGAAGAAAACCTATTGTCCTTGGAGATTTTCATTTACCAAAGTACCAATGAATGGCTCAATATGTTATGGTCATCAGGCAGGATAAAAGCATTTTGACAGGCCAAATGGTTAAATACATATTCATGTTCATCGAAAATCACAGAGACAATTTTCAGCCAAACTTTAATGGCACTGTTTGTCGAGGCAGATGTTGAGAGACTGGCAGAAAATAAACCTGCTGTTGATGAAAGCTGAGTAAATAGGAAGCCAGGAACAATAGCTGGTGTCCTTCAGTTCAGTAAGCATGGATCAAACAAGAAACCAATTCACACTGCTACCACCATTATTGTCATCAAAGTTTTATCTGGGTTGGCTACACTGTAGCTACAAGGGCATCATTGAACATACATTGTACAATAAAGAGCTGTGCATTTTAATATTTTTAACAATAGTGTAAACTATCATAAAAAACATTAATTAATAATTTTTCCTCTGGTTTAAATCTTTATTTCCATTATTTCCAAGTACAAGGTTGAATGTAGATTGTGCACTAAGATAGATTCTCTTTATTTGAATAATTCTGTAAGATTTTTTTACACGACATTAGCACAGTCAAAAAATCAATGCCGATGAAGTTGTCAAAAAATTCCCATCTGCAAAATGTTTCTCTTGTTGTAAAAGCTTGTCACTCACAGATAAAAATCAAAGTAAATCAACGCATCAGTTCTTCATTGTTCTGTCCACATGGCTTCTCTTTTAAACATCTGTTAATGACACAAAGGCTTTGTCATATGCTGTACTTCAGTTGCTAACATGTGGAACACTGACTGTACACTGTCTGTTTAGACTGCATGATACCTGCAAAACCCTTATTACAGACAGTCTGTGCTTCCTTCTGCTGACTCTCTGAGTGGAATAACTTTAGGGCAAGATCCTAAAATTAGCCCTCTGATCAGTCTGTTAGCCTTTGGAGAAACAGGTTTTGCTTGACAACATAATACAAATTTGTTAGCATAATTGTGGGCTGTATTCTAATAAATGACTGCAGGGATAAATTGCAGCCTGCTTCATAATACATAGTATAGCAAAAATACATATTATACAGTATGTTTATACAGCATGTTTATAGGTTACATAATGTTCTTTTACAATCCTGAAATCATGAATAATTGGTTCAGTGCGGAAAACTCTTTAATATACTAATTGATTAATCCTTCATTCTACAATTTACTAATGTATCTTAATGTAATGTATCTATCTCAGCATTCAGAAAAGCTCAGCTCAGATTGAAGAATTGTTAAACATCAGCCACTGGACCAAACCCAGCAGCTGTTTTGCATATTTAAATATAGAAAACCCTGTAGGCATAAATTGGTCTCCAAACTGAACTGGCTACTTAATATAATAAAAGCAACGCAACGTTTCTGCAAGAGATATAGAATTTCAAGACATTTTCATGCACAAAATCAATCATTGTCCACCTTTGCATGGCTGTTGCCAGTCATGGAACATATCTCCATTCTTCCATTACTGAGGCCTGATAATGCTGCTGTCTGATTGGGTGAAAATCCTTCTGTGCTATTGATGCTTTGCTGCTGTGAAGCCCTCCAGCCTGTCAGAGCCGTGACTTTAACACAATTGTTGTCTCAAAGACAAAAGGTTCTTGTCACAGCGTTGAGATGCAGTCACATCGTAATTCAGTCACATCCGCAGCCTGATATGTAGTTAAAACAACATTTGTCCTTGGAGGCAAATGTGCTTTCACTTTTAGCCGTTTTGTTCCTTTACCAACATTGTTGCTGTTGTTTACAATTGTATTATATACCCAAATAAAAATGGCTGACCTCTTACAGTTACACACATGATATTGCTATTTGAGGTAGCTATAATAGTAAAGTTGCATGCTGGCAAAAATGGTTAAAGTGAAATGTGAAAGTGGCGTATTTGTCAGTTGTGGTTACCCATAACAAAATGTGACCTCTGCATTTAACCCATTCTTTGTGAGGTGTGAAAACACACTGCAGGTCAATATGATCCTTAGGTGAACCATACTCAGAATTTGTCCTGTGGATTTATCCCATTTAGTCAGCGCACACACACTGGAGTAGTGAGTTATAAACACACACACTGCACTCTGTGAACACACACCCAGAGCAGTGGGCAGCACTGTAGCACTTGGAGAGCGATTTGAGGGTAAGGTGCCTTGCTCAAGGGCACCTTAGTTGTTTCCTGCCAGCATTAAAAATCCAACTGGTGACCTTTTTGGTTGCAAGTCTGACTCTCTAACCAGTAGGTCACAACAGCCCATGAACTCAAGTGATCAGCTGATTCACAGGAGACACATAAACTAATAAAAATGTACACCTTGTGTGTGTTGTATATGCTGTAGTTTGCTTTGAATACAAGCATCTGTTACACAAATACAAGTATCAGATACAATTTATTTTATTTTTCAATGTGAATTGAAAATGACTTATTAAAAATGAGTTTAACCTAAATATCCTCAGTTTGAAAAACCTGAAGATTTAAAAATGTATTACTGCATCAGATTATTTTTAAATGTATTTATAAATTAATTCTCACTTTGGGATCTAGTAAATAGCTCAATCAAAATACATTTTAATTCAGTTGCAAAGACAAACATTGTATGTGTTTCTAAGTAGATGCAAAGATTCAGGGCAAGTAATGAAAAAAACAGCGGATTATATAATATTAGACATTAGATGTTGATCTCTGAAGTGTATATACAAGTATATTATATAATAATTGATATTAATATTATATTATATAATAACAATGTTCTTCTCTGAAATCTGTAGCCACTTATTGAATAGCTGTTTGTTAACAGGAGTCTGTTCAGCTCTAGCTAGACTTAGTTCTTAGTTTGAATCTTTGTTTAACTCTCAGGTGAGGACCCTTCAGTGCTTTATTTAGACAGAAGTTTTATCACTGCTTTAGGGGGAAAGAGAGAGAGAGAGAAAGAAAGAGAGAGAGACCAGACCTAGAAAGAGGGAGGGATGTGAAAGACATCTTTGTGTCCCCCACCACAGGGACATGTTTGTTGTCTTTTAAACAATCTAGAGTTGTATATATCCAATTTGCACATACATCTCAATGACAGTTGCTGGTCAGGTGCAGGAAATCAGATCATGATACATTTTATTATTAATTATATTACCGATTTTTTTGCTCCCACTCCGCTGCTCTTGGGAAAAAATGTACTCCCCTCACTTCTCATTTCTGTCTTCTTATTATGAAGTTTCTTTGGCAATAAAACAGAGACAAGAGTCTCCTGTAAAGATACACAACATAAATATACAACACATCCTTTTAAACTTTTGATGTTAGGATGTCACAGTTATGCCCCTCCCCCTCGGTTTTTTATCTGGTTCTATTGGACCTTAATGACAAGGGCCGTTAGAATTGTTTTCCCCTATCAGAACACACATGCTGATCAAATATACACCTGAAATGTAGCTTAAAAAAGTTTCTTTAAATAAAAAAATATTTTGATGAAAGCAAAAATGACAGTAATTCAGTATGTGTTAACTTGAAACAAAAACTAGTGGCCGTTCATTGAATCTGTTGTTTCATAAGAAGCTGCTTTTATACATAATTTAATCCTACTTTGCCTGCTTTTTATTGCTGTGCTTGTCAAACAAGTTGTCATAAATATTTCATATGGTCTGTTTAAAGACATTAGAGACATCAGCTCTACTGCTGCTCTTAAAAGAGTAAATTAATAATTGTCCAACACACTCTCCATTGTTTTCATTGCTAATTAATTTATTGAAGATTACAGCTCTAAAGCATAAGCACAAACACAATGGGTAAATGCTGGTGCAAAACATACAATATCTGCATATAAAAAACTGCAAGGGGAGCCGTAAGCTCTCAGCTAAATTCATTTATACTTTATACACAGGCCTGGAACAGGGAAATGAACTGGGGAAGTACAAGCATATTGCATTTATTTTATATGAAGCACACAAAGAGCAACATTGTCTCTGAAATGATTTCCCTTTAATGTATTGTTTTTCGTTTCATTTCCCTAAAAGCACATTTTTTCCAAATAAAGAACCATTGTAACAGGTTGCAAGTAAGTGCTGTTGCAAGATTGAATGTAGTCTGGGTTGCTGGTGCAATGTGTGAGACGTGCAGGGGAGTGCGCAAAAGAACATTTTATTTCTCACATGTTGCTCGTTAATTGCTCAGGAGACTCAATGGAGATCTCAGATGTTTCATTCAGGTATCAACATAGTCTCATGTTTCTCATAAAATTGCTTAGGAGAATAAAACCATATAGCTCTATAGAAATACCTTTTAATACCCTAAAGATACCCTTTAATTTAATTGCAAAGGCAAATGCTGTATGTTTTTCAGGTAGAGGAAAAGATTCAGGCAAATAAGGCAAAGAAATGCAGAGGATTGTATAATACAAGACCATGATGTTCATCCTTTCTCTGAAGTGCTGAGACATTCATTGAATGGCTGTTTGTTATCAGGAGTCTGTTCAGCTCTAGCTAGACTCATTTCTCAGTTTGAATCTCGATTCATTATTCTTTCCTATCAGTAAGTTTCTCTGTATCTGTGCCTGCATGCAGTTAAAAGCATGAGCCGAGAGTCAAGGTGAAGCCAGGGTGAAGCCAGCACACGTATTCACAGGAAGCTGAGCAAACAGGACAAGGCCTAGGGGACATTCTCTGACACATTTGAATGTGAAGAACTAATATGAGTATAAGAGTCCTGAGAGCCATCACATCCATCTTTGACAATGGGTTTGGCCTTCACTTGGCCACTTCCTGTCACACTTTTGTGTTCCTGAACAACGGCGAGAGTTAAGAAGGGTGTTTGTAAATAGGAAATAGCTTTTGCAAAAGTGTTTGACCTCTTTGACCTGCTGGCAATTTACTTGTAATACATTAAAGTTTAAGTTAAAGGGTTAAAGTTTAAAGTTAAAGTGACTATAGATTTGCATAGCAGCTTACAATGCAGAAAAAGATAAAAGCTCTGTATTATAATGGAAAAAGTCATCAAGTTTTCTGTTTACAAGTAATAACATAAGCCTTGTTTACAAGTAATTTACAAGTATAACACAAGCCTCTGTGCTGTGAGAGGCAATCCTACATGTGTTTGTGTTTATCTCCATTCATTCATGCATCCATCTATTCTCTGGACCCACTTATGTATCAACCATCTGTTCCTTTAACATAAGCACTAATCTATTCAGAAATGTACTAAAATTCTGATTTGAATACATTAATCAACCATTCAGTCACACCAGTGTCATCAGTCACAACAGTGACATCATCCTTTTCCACAGCATGGATTTTCTATGTCACACATGGAATCATAAGTCTGTAGGTCACTGATGAGTGACATCATTAATCATCCTACTAAATTTCCTGCTTGTCAACTACTGTTACTGAATATTGCCTATATGCTGTACTGCTATAACTTTGATATGCTGTATTGTGTTCAAAATGGAAAGATAGACTAGATTTTAAATGCTTGCATAATTCATTTGTAGAAAAGTATTTATTTGTCACAGTGATGTGGTTGCACACAGGGTTTACATTTATCTAAACTTAAAAGAAAAAATAAAAGAGTAACAAGTTAAAGTTGAAGAGTAAACAATGATACATTAGCTTTCAGTTTATGTTTCTGTCTTTTTAGCTAGTTGTAGAACTTTTTAATTTCAAACTTGGAATTAAAATTGCTTGCTTTTTTAACACATTCTGTCTTTATGCCACAGATAGGCTGTAATCTCATGACAGAGATTTATTGGCACAGAGTCAGCATTTAGAGAGAGGCATGTCTAAATACACATAAAAGCCTTCTTCAAAATGTTTCCCAGTTTCCCTCTCTGCAATGAGACAGGAAACAAACAGAGTCTCTAGAGGGTTCATTAAGATTGCCTCACAACAATAAAATCCTATCAAGTTTTACTACATAATAAACTACTGAGCTGCTGAGCAATGGGTCTGTGGCTCAGTTATTTTACCTAGTTTACTTGTGTTCAGGGTAAACAGTGCAGTTATCCTCTGCCTGCACCATATGATGGCCATATGCCTTTCCATTAAATGCCAATCCAAGAGCTTCCTTCTAAAAGCTGTGCTTTTTGCTAGGCTAGTTTACACATTTACATGCATAAATGATATATTTGAATCTGTATTCTTAGACTTGACATGATTATTAGTAGCTTTTGTCAGAGTAGGCAGTTCAATGCCAGGTTTTACTCTGACAACTGCCTCACTATTGAGTCAATGTGTACTCAATAAGCTGTATTTTTCTGCTGGGCAACAATGATGAAAATCTCCAATTGCTTTGTGGTACTTTGAAGTATTAGCTGTCATCTCACCTTCATATAAAGTTTTTAACAGAGGTCGGGAGAAGCACATTCAGATAATCCAACCAATCAGCAATAGATTCAGCTGTTCTTCACCTGTCATCTTATGACACTATTGCAGTATTCCTCCCCCACCCGATTGCCTCACTCTTCCCATCCCAGTCAAGGAAAGAGGAAGTACTCTGAGTTCTGAATATCTGATTACATGTTAATGTGTGTTATGATGAGCAGACTCACTACAGTTATAAATCACATCTGTTGATAAAAATCCTAGAGGACGTTTTAAAAGACACACAGTAAGTCAATGATGATTCAGAGCAATGATAAATTACTGGTTTAACTGATATTAAACTGGAATTAAATGTCCATAATTGGCTGGAGGAGGGGCTTGACTGATCGGTGACTGGTGATTGGTTGTGACAAGAGACTGGCAGAGCTGTGACAATGTGCAATGAGCTTGTGAAAAAATATAAATATATAATGATGAATCTGAATATATGTGGAGAGTTTCATAGCTGAACACCAACATGTTCCACAGTAGGATTTTGGTCAACCAAATATAATGTCCTGTAATTGCTCTGTGACCCTGTCTAATGAAGACCAAAAACATAGACAGATATAAACAAAGGAGTGTTATGATATGGTATGTATATAATTATAGTGACATACACACGTGTGTTATGATGTTATGAGGATAGATTGATAGAAGTCAGTCATGGCTGTCTCCCACAATCCGTCATAAAGACATTTATCAGACAAGGGAAAGAAAATGATAAATTCTTCTGTGGCAACACTTGTGTGCATGTGAACCAGGGGACCGCATCTTTACCTGTGACATGGAGATTTGCCTTATGAATTCATTCTGCTGCTTGTGTTGTGTTGAATGTGTGTTTCTGTGAGATTGATAGCAGTGTCTCTGTAAATCTCTGTGGAGAAAAACAACAAGTTAAGGTGCATTTTATTCCCCAGGCAAATGGTAGGAGAAAGATTCAATAAAAGGTAGTTAAAGAACACAATAAACATGACACAAAATAGATTTATAGAAGCTTACAGATGTCAGGTTGAGTCACGCTCCCAAACATTATGACTGTGGCAATTTTGGGTGATATAACAGATGACACCGTGATTTAACAGTCAGATCATATCAGTGAAGTTTCTGTGGTTTTGTTTTAAAGGCAGACAGCATCTGAAACCTGAATCTAATTTCATCACTGTCAGAGACAGCAGCATTTATTGCATGCAGCCTGCTGTGTGGACAACATTGTATGCCTTTGAAATAAAACAGTGATACACACACACTCTGAATCCTCCTAAATCTCTTGCGAAGCTCTAGTGGAGTTTACAAAAGTTTATTCATTGCTGAGAAACATTTTTTTTCATGTGACTGCAGTGGGGCTGCAAAAAATTAAATTTGATCCCAAAGACACAGTAATTGCAAACATTCGAGAAGAGACAGTGATATCTACTCAGAAGCACCTTTTGCTTGATGGGTAACATTCATTTCATCCATTCTGCCTGGGGTCTGTCAACACCTGCGCAGAACAATGTGTTTGTCAATTAGCTCAGGTAGTTGTTTGTGTTCTGTTTTGTGGGGACAATTTCTATTTCTATCTTTGAGCAGCAAGCAGCTTTCAGAGACCTCACAATAAAACAGAAAACACAGATGAGCACCGCATGTGATTTGAGTGACAATGACTAAACATCCCAAAGGTGTACAAATCCTCTGAGATTATTATTCCCCTGACTTAATTCTTAAACAGGCATTTAGACATTCACATTTAACTGGATTATTACACTTAGGAAAAACAGATAATGAATAACAATGTGTGTGAATCACCCCTAACAGTTTTCTTTGTTTGCCTCCGCAGATCCTGTAAAAGTGGTTAGTGTCTATGAATCAGATTGATTTGTAATCATAAATGTCTCCAACTTTATTTCCTGAATCAAACCCAATGCAGGAATGATGTTTTGTTTTAATAGGGTAAGAATGAAATGAAATGTAAGATCTGTCAGCCCATCTTAGCTCATTTTTAAAAGCCATTGGACATATTGGCAGTTAATAGGAACGCATTAAATAAAATCAGCTGTTGAGTGCTATACTGTGATTCTGTCAAATGCTCGAAGTTGCTGGAATAGGCCGGAGCGTTTATGTTATGTGTTGAATGGTAAGGCAGGGATTGCTGGGCTAAATGGGTTTATGAATATCTCATAACTATTGGACATTCTTCTGTAGTCATTCTCCTTCAGTGGCACATTTAACGGCTGCAATAAAACAAAGCATTTCTACAATTGGAATTTTTTTTATTTGCAGTTTCCTGCTTTTATATAAGCTACAGTAAATCATTTTGCTATGGTAAATCTGACTGTGATTCATAAAGGAGATTAAACATGCAGATTAAACATCTGCCTTAATGATATAAATATTGTAACTGTAATATACAGTGTATGTTAAGTCATCTTAAGATGACATATAAAGTGGTTCATGTATTTTCACAACCACACTGTAGACCTTTGTCTCAAAATACAGAGGCAACTTTTAAAGCTAATCAAGTGGACTAAAATATAACCATTCATTAGACATTGGGAATTCAAAACAAAACATTGAGAAGACTGATGTAAATTGATCTCAGTTTGTCTTGGAAATACTTATACAGTTTTGTGAGTTACCTAATGGTACCTCTGCACTCTACAAGTTCTGTCTTGCAGATCTTCCAAATCCACATCTGTCGCTTAGCAACCTGCTTGGTTGTATTTTAAATTTCCTGTCAGTGTTACTATAAACCACTATAAGACTGTCCTTCGCTGTCCAGACTGAGGGGAAATGGAACAAGAATGGGTGCCTGTGTCTTGATTTAGGCACGATGGCAGTGGGAAGACCTGACTGAGTCTTTAGACTTTTAAGAGGCCAGGCAGGAGAACATCAATCATCTAGCACAAGCGCTCAGCCAGGGAGTCTCTCCTCCAGCCACCCCATCATGTGATGGATGAACATTTCATATAGAATTCTTATTATTTCAAAAGAGGCCAGAGGAACAGCCAGCGAGTTCAAATACTGACAATCAATCCTGGTGGTGGATCTGAGTTTTATCTAAGAGCCTAATCCATTTATGGGCCACTTACATATTTTTGTAGAGGTAGTTGGCTGAGGTCAGACACACTGAGTTGCAGGGGAGAGAGAAAGAGATTCTTTAGGGAGTCAGGAAAAGTTTCAGGATA
The DNA here is from genome assembly GCA_036877545.1 of Yasuhikotakia modesta. Lineage (NCBI taxonomy): Eukaryota > Metazoa > Chordata > Actinopteri > Cypriniformes > Botiidae > Yasuhikotakia > Yasuhikotakia modesta. Next base: position 18,454 of record JBAJNP010000766.1, on the reverse strand, counting down.
TAATCCCCAGGCATTTCTGCATACAAAGACCACTTGCTTATTAACCTCTGCTTCATCACAACGGCACTGTTTTATGTTCTGCATAAGAAGTCAGATAAAAACAAAAGCAATCATGTATCCTTGAAATAATAACACAATGTACAAACAACAAATGAAAAAGTGTGAATTTGAAAACCCCAATTATCATGGAAGCTTCCTATCTGCGGGTCCTTTAGTAAGACGAGGTAATTAGCACTTATGTGGTATCAGTATTATGAAAGCAGATTAAGTGTGTTCTAAATGACACACTTTATATTCACATATTACATTTAACAAAACAAATTGAGTTTTAAGTTTTGTAAGCAGACAGAGTATAAACAATCAATGTTTTTCAGTGATATAATTCAACATGAACTTCAATTAGACTAGATGCTTTAGCTTTAGCCTGTGAGATACAGGGGCTAAGGATCTGATTTGTAGTCTGAACTGTCCCCTCATGTCCCCACATGCTCCTGAGTCAGAGGCAGAGAACAAGAGAGAAAGAGAGAGCTAGAGGGAAAATAGAGAGAGCGGGGGTGGGGACGGTTGGGGATTCGGGGCAGAAAGCAATGCAGCACAGTGCCATTTATCTGTGAAGAAAACGATACTCAGAGAGCAATGGCTTCCAATAGCGCTGCAGCGCTCAGGTCCATCAGCCCAAAGACAGGACCATATCAGTTCACACAGCAGGAGAAGTTTGTGGAGTACAATGTTTGCTTCATTTTTTCTTTTTACATGCTCAGATGGGAATATCTTAGGACAAGCATAATTCATAGTGGCAGCAGTTCTTGTTATCTTGAGTTGTAAGGCTGTGTCACCAGAGGACTGTTTTTTTGGAGGAAATGTGCTTTGATTTTACTCACCATCTGGTATGCCTTCATAGCCCCGGGATACAGCTGATAAAAGGCACCATCTCGAATGAAAGTTTCATGGGCTACTGTACCTGGATAGGTGAGGCAGAGAAAGAGAGTCAGGTCCAGAGAATGATCCAGGCCCTGAGGTAAAGATTTGAATCATTTATTTTGCCAGTCTATTTTGGAGGGTCAGTGGAGCCTAGTGAATTTTTTTCAGGTTTTGTTGTGATTTTGTTTGTCCTTTACTGGTAAAACATTGAGTGTGAGGACAAACAGCATCTGACTGATGTTTGTTTTTAAACACGGTTTAGTTACAGAGTTGAACATATTCTAATGCATCTATCTTTTGTTAAGAACTTAAAAAATAATATACATATATTGGATGGCAAGTAAGTATTTTAATGCAATATAATGCAATAAAGGTGACAGAAAACACAATAAGATAAATTCAATGCTCTTGTCTCAGTTTTTGTCTTGTTATTTCATTTGCTTTATTTTGTCTTCATGCTCCAGTGAGGAGGTCACGTTCCTGAGCTGCAGTAATCCAGAAGAACTGATGAGACTTCTGATTGTGTGAAGGAACAATCAGAAGTAGGACAGGTCCACAAAGTTAGAAAAGACAGTTTGATTTTCCTGTTTGTTTCATTCTTATTTCAAAGAAATTTGCTACATTTGTTTCATTTACATACAACCTCTAAATGTTTTCGAATAAAGTGTCTTTTTTGAATACTTGTCATAGTACCTGCATTGTGGAATTTATTTTTGCTTCAAACAATACAAATTAGATTTCCCAAACAGCATTTTAATAAGTACTGAGAAGAAATCCAATGTGATGTTATACCTTTAAGCATCAATTATGGGGCCAAACATCCCACAACATCATACACACTCCCACAAGTTTTGCATGTAGAACCAAACCAATCTGAGTGTGAAGGATGCAAAAACAGATATGAGACATATAGCTGTGGATGGTGAGCGCTATTCTCATAAAGCATAAATTTTGCCATATAATTCCAACATTTCTTTGATTCCACCATTGTACGTTTTTACATTTTTGACAAGCAGGTAGAACTATTAAATATTTGCACTACTGACACCCTTATACACTTTTATAAGGAACTGTTTAGTCATTTGTGCTGCACTGGGACCCACATGTCATTGTCTGTCCCGTAGACAGTGCTGTCTGTTGCACTTGTGCCCTTTATGTACATAGATTATGTAAAAACTGTTCATGCTAGTTTAGTGTTGTTCTGTGTTGTTACTGTGGCACCTTGGTGCTGAAGAAATGTTGTTTCGTTTCACTATGTACTTGTATATGGATGAAATGACAATAAACTCCACTTTGACTTAATTTGAACTGATGCCTCCAGCGTTTTGTTTAAATAAAACGATTTTCATGTGAGAATGATTTTGAATGAATTAAAACCATTTCATTCTTTAATGGTTTTTGTAATTATTGTATGATGGAAAAGTCTAATATTGAAGACATTGTAGATTTGGGAACAATAAATTGTAACATTATACAGTTTGGTTAATTGAACTGATGTTGCATGGACCAAAGAAATAAGGGGATATTAAACCTGAAGTAACTAAAGTTAACTGCTATTAACTACTAAAGTTGTAGTCTTTCTTAAGTAAAAAGATATTGGACACAAAGTCCAGTTGTAAGATAGTGGCGTTAGATATCTTACAGCGCAGATCTTAAAGTGAATCAATCCTTTTCAGTTTCTACCATATAACTTTAGGCTGACATAGATTCTAAGGCAGAGGAACATTTTCACATAGAGAAACAAAAGGAAGCTTTGCACTTTCATTGCTTGGGCACTTAATTATTCAATACCATTATGCTGATGGGTAGAATTCATTGTCCTCAAACTGTGTCAGCTAAGAGCCAGAAATGTGCATAGCATGATTTTACACAAAGACTGGAGCCTTTTACACAGCAATGTTATATATTTCCTTCCAATAATCTTCTACTTTGCACACCCTGAATTACGATTCCCTGGAGGCCCTGTGCTTATAATAAGACTGAAAAGACAGTTTGATTTATTTAATGCATCCATAATCAGGAATTAATGTAGTACAAACAGCTGACCCAAGTCTAAATTACCATTAGTTACCATTAGACTTTAGAAAGCAAGCCCATCCTGTTTTATTTACAAGAATTCATGACATAAAGACAATTTCCTGACATTTTTAAGGAATGCATCAAACATCAGAATTTCTTTTTAACTTCAAAGTTTATTTCTGCAGTGCATGTAGTGAATATGCAAAAGTTAAAGACCCGGCAAAATGAACAGAAAAAAACTCTGGTTCTGAAAAAAACCTCTGGGTCCACAGCGTGTTTGATCCAGTATACCATTAGGATATGTTCAGAGCAAAATCTCTATTAATATTCCAATCCAGGTTTATTTAGAAAATTCTTTGGTTTCTAATAAGGTTTTAATAAGGTTGCTAAATGTTTGCAATGGAATGTTAACACCACAACACACAATTGGCATTCCTCTTCAATCCCTGCACAAATTTACCCTGAAAATTCTAAGAAGGATGTACTTTGCTTTTGAGGGAATTACAAATAGCTTGTGTGGTTCTTTTGATTTGCTTCAGTGGTCAGTACTAATATGCTGAATTGTGGGTTCTGTTTAAATGCAGTGAAGGGCTGTTTCCTGTTATGTTCCTGTATTAGAACAGACATTTTTGCCATTGACTGCCAAATGTCATTTGACTGCTTTTTGATATTATTATTAGATATTAAAAAACATTGAAGGCAATTGTGGCCCAATGGTTATGGCCTAATGATCAGAGTCAGACTTGTAACCCAAAGGTCATGGTTTCGAGTCTCAGAGGTCTGGTCATTTAAATGTCCTCCACTCTCAATACCACAAGCGTTGTGAGACCCTTGAGCAAGGCATTGAACTCCCAACGGCTTCCTGGGCACCACAGCAAAAAAGCTGGCCACTGCTCCAGGTGTCTGTTCACTACTGTGTGTGTGTTCATTACTGTGTGTTTGTTCACTACTGTGTGTGTGCACTTGCGTGGGTAAAATACTACTGACACCCTTATACACTTTTATACATAACTGTATATTGATTGGTGCTGCACTGGAACCTACATTTTATTGTCTGTCCCAGTAGTCACTGTACTGTCTTGTTCTATCACATGGATGGGTAAAATGCAGAGCACAAATTCTGAGTATGCATCACTTCACTTTCACTGAAAATATCCTAAATCATTGTAAGAGTAATAATTTATTTTTGAAGCATATCCCATTTAACAAAAAATAACTCACTCAACCTGAGCCACAGCTAATTTCTCAGCAAACACACAAAAAAACAATCCCACAGCTGAAATTTTTGGTCCTATACTCAGCATTTTTTTACTTAGACGCAGTATTAATATTTTAAGAAATCTGTGGTATACCATTTTCTGTTATGCAGGTAACTAATTTTTGCTATTAGAGCCATATTTTAGGTCACATTTTGATATTTCCCCACTACTAGAAAATAATTAAGTAAAATAAAAGCATCAGCTGTGCTTGTGATTAAAAAATAGCAGAGGTATTTACTAGTACAAATCTTTGCCATCCGGTTTCTTCTGCCGTGAACTGAATGCGCAAGCAGTAAACAGTAATTACTGTCCCTACCACTCATTTATCTGCCTCTGATCAAAGACTACCCAGCTAATACATTACCTGTTGGTTTAACTCCTACCGGCAGAAAAATTACTGCAATATTGCAATAAATAAACAGAATTTACTACTATACTAATATATATACTGGAGCGCTGAATGTTTGTCAATTAAATAGTTGATCTGAATCACATGAGCTGTCATTGTTATACTGAGAGGATATGACATCATATATCACTTCCTGTTCAAAATAAATTAAGTAATATACTGGAGGGCTGAATGTTCTTCAATTGCATAGCTGATCTCAATCACATGAGCTGTCAATGTAAGTATCACAGAGGCTGGTTTACATTTTTTGCTGATCATAATAACTGTAATTTTCCTCTCAAAAGTATTAAGCAGTGGTGAGTGAGTGCTTTCAATTCATATCCATGGAAGTAAGTGCCATAGAGTCCAGATGGATTATTGGAAAATGTGTTCACAAAACTGACAGAAACAGAGTTTGCAAGTGGCGACTTATTGCCTCAGTGCAGTGGAAACAAACTTACTGTCTGAAAGCAGCCTCAATGGATGTTGCATGTTGCATAGTCAAGTCTCCAGATAAAAAGTTATATCAGGTATGATCTTAGGTTTGATTTAATAGGTTTGTTTTAATTTTTAATTTAAATTATTCCTGTAGTTTATGAATATTTCCACAAATATTATACCACAGAAAAACAAAGATTGCTGCTGGTATAGCTAGACTACAGAACTATTGTTCTCCTCTTAAACTTCTGGTTGAGATTTTCTGATTCTGATTGAGGTTGTTTTTAGGTAAGTTAAATTCATTTTTTCACTCATTTCTACATTCAAAATTTGTTCATATTTGGCCCGGACAAAATTATACTGAGCATTTGATTTTCATTTTCAGGAGAAATGTGTTCTATAGCAATTACAATAATTACAACAGTATTATTTTATTCAAAATAACAATTGAGTTAAACACATTATCTTTCAGTTTGGTTTAATTTTTACAAATTTAGCTGGGTCATGGCAGAGGTGTACAAAGATGGGTGTGCTTGCAATCATTGTAAAGACACAACACCTTTAAAAATGTCTACATTTTACTCTTCAATTATCAGCCACTGAACAAACATTGACGTGGTAGATGATAATTTACTATGCCTTATTTAGAATATCAGAAAAAACTGCTAAGCAAATGTTATGCCAGCTAATTAATATTCATGAGCTGATGGTTTATAATGTGCCACACCCTCACTATTACAGTTTCTACACCATAGGAGAGTTGTTCCTCTCAGAGTCATGCTTGTGTTGAAGTTGTATCAGTTGTATCAATTCCAATGTTCAGAACAGGCAGCCTTCTTGATACTGTCTGCATGGTTCTTATCATATGGATATTCTATGTTGGGATTGGAAAGTCATTTAATATTAAAGTCAGTCAGAAAAAACAAGAACAGTGGGACAGCGATATTAATAATTTAAAACCAGTCTCTCGTCTTTAAAGGAAGCCTCTCGTCTTGTCTATTACTGCTTGAAATATGTCCCAGAAAGCTGACAGTTTACTGATTCAATGCTAGCTGGCTGAGAACAGCAGTTGTAGGGATGCACTGTAACGAAAGGAATTTATTTACTGAGGTACAAGAATGCTGGGGAGTTAGTATCAAATAAGGAAGTCTACTTGGCTACAACCCACAGACAAGCAGGCACTAGATCTTGACAGATTTTACAACCCATTTATCCAGCCATGCAGCAGTTAATCCACATTTCTACCAAGCTGCATTGCACCACATAGAAAACTCCCAAATCAAAATAGATCTGCTGTAGCATTTTCTCACTATAAACATTTTGATTAGAAATTGATTTATTCATTATATCAATATGTGCATAATCAGCTCAGCTTGGAAAATTGAAGCAAGGAAAGCAAAATAAATCTGAAAATGAAAGTGTTATCAGTTCATTGCATTATGTATTGGTATTTTTTTATATCAAGCTTTTTCTTTATGCCGCATAGTCATCCATTATAATAAGCATAACATCACCACATACACACAAACAGACTTGCTGCACAAATCTCTAGATGTAGCATATTATAGGTAGTATTTGTTTTACCATTATTGTCCATAATAGAATATTGACCATATTGTCCTATAGCCTTTCCTCTCTTAGCAATTAGCAAGAGCATACTGTATAACTTTATGCTTGACATACCTTGATGTACAGGGCAACAGCAATTATTCCTTCATTAGCAAATTTCCCTCAATTAATTGTTTGATATCATCGAGAAAAAGGGTTGTGTTAGATACAGGAAACCAAATAAATCATTATTCCATTTATTTAATGGAAAAAGTTGCCAATCACCCATATTGCCACTATAAAAAATTTGCTTGGGTTTTGGTAATTATATTGAAGATAAACTAAAACTAAACAAAGCTAAAACAAAGGCAGACTCTACTGTAACCATATCAGTTGAGTTTAAATTACACATATAAATACAGGGAATACACATAAATGTGTTCTTCAAGGGCAGAGTGGCTTCTTGTCTGGGACGTTTCAAAGTCAACGATATAACGCAACAACAAGTAAGAGACTGAAACAAATATTTAATGAAAGGCTGGTAATGTAGAAATCACAGCTGTCTCGTGTTTGCTAAATCACACCTGACTGAAATGTGGAATATTATTCCTTATACAGATTAGCCAAAGCGACTCCATTTTAGCAAATTTCTTTGAAGAAGTCTTTCATGTTCACTAAACTGAATTCACACTAAACTGTAAGAAGATCACACATAAAATAAAACAGGAAAAGAAGTGTTTTTGAAAGGGAAATATTTTTGTCTCAAAAGCTGGGCATCTTGTTGAAGGGTCATGAATTATGCTGTGTACCACCAGACAGTAGAAAGTCTTTAGAATGTCCAGCCATCTGTGTATCAGCTGAAGTTAAAGCATCTGAATGATGCAGTATGGCAATGATCCACAAATTAGAATTAAATCCACATTGGAATGTGGTGTTTAGTTGCAGTTATTGCTGGTATGTTTTGCCACAACCAGTTAAATGCTGTATTTACTTTTCATGTGGGTGATATGAGTCTTTATTAACTTTCCCATGAAAGATCATAATAAACATTAGAAATTGTGAAAAAAATGTCTTTAAAAACAAAATTGTCAAAACAATTTTTGTCTTTACAAAGTCAATAATACAGAATAGTATGACAAATACAGGGCATACAAGGCAAATGTCTTTGCATGGCACTACATTAATATTGCAAAAACAAAATCATTTTGTTAGTCATTCCTAACAGCATCACAGAATCGCAAAAAGTTAAAAACAGTATTCTGACTGAAGGATAATGATCTGAGGTGTCTCAGATGACTGGAATTATAATTTAACATAAAGAGGTCAAATAAAAGGATGTTTACAGTAAATGTGTGCACTTAGGAAAGAATAATGCAAAGATTTGTACAGAAATGTCTACAGTGTTCATGCATTATTTGGCGTTATGGTAATGGTTGACAAAAATATTCAGAGGGAATGTATGCCGGTAGGTGGCAATCCCACCATCAAATTGTGTCAGGAAAAACAAACAACACAGCTAACTTTAAATAATCATGGTTATGATGGTTATTCCGGTTTTAGACAAAACATTATAAGACTGGGAAAGGGCGCGCGCACAAAGTAATGCGCATCATTCAGCAACAGATGCCAGATGACAGTGTCAGGTTTGATATACAGAGAAATCATCCGTATGGTCGCCTCATGAGCTAATGCATATATTTTCCTCCACTTAGCTGGCGTTTGGAGGATAATTCGGTGTATATATTTGCTGTTTTGACGAAACAGAGCGATCCAGAGCCCAGCACAACCTCGAACGTGTTAAAAAGTGGTAGAGATCTGCAGCGCTAATAAACGTTGCTATTAAACCGGCTGATACGCGAGAAAAGATTAGATTTACGGTGAGGACGATTTACTTTGGTGTTGTGGGTTTTAGTTTATTACGTCGAAAAACGAAATAATTTACTTGAATTCCTCTTGGCAACGCAAACAGAAACACAATTATTGGATTGTGTGTCGTAAGTGGAGCCAATGGTCTAACTTGAGGAGGGCTCTGCAGTGAACATCGCTCAAGAGAAATGATCAAATATCTAAGCTAGAGGACGGAGGCAGAAGACGGTGCAGAGTGAAAGATGCTCCGAGGTGATGCTGTAACACATTGAACAGCGTTCAGCGGAGTCAGCACGTTAAATCTATAGGCTGCGGTTGTGGATGTAGACAACGTCTAACGAGTGTCGGGCCAGTGTGCGTTGAAAAGCTGCTGCACATCGCAGTGTTTTAAAGGGCTTATCCCAAGTACTAACACTGCTGGATTTTACCCAAAGGAAATATTGGATTGACTAGACTAGCCAGGCTGTTGAAAACCCATGTGATTCAGACATTTCTTCCTAGACGTGGATACCGGGCTATTTTTCGTTTCTAGCAAAACATACTACGCTGACAGAATCTTATTCTTTTTAACAGATTTTGAATAAGATTTTTTTTCTTCCAGCCCCCCTCCCCCTTTTTTGCACCTGCTTTCCTTGTCAAAGCTCACCGACCGCTTTAAAGAGCGACTGCCCTTACTTACATCTCCTTATATCGTGCATGGATTCTACATCAAGTGGACATTTGTAAGGGCTGCAGTGATGCTCATTTTTACCGATATCGCTTCACACGTCGCACTGAAAAATGGGTAAGAAACCGTAGCCTAACATAACCGTTATATTCACATCTATATAAAAGCGAACCAAAGTTCATGCTGAATGAATGCGTTTTCATTTAATTACATGCATCTATCTATCTATCTATCTATCTATCTATCTATCTATCTATCTATCTATCTATCTATCTATCTATCTATCTATCTATCTATCTTCTAATTCGGGCATGCATTATTTCTATTATTCTATTACCGTAATTGTAGAATTGATTATTTATGCAGCTCTCTTATCCCTTTCTGTTGCTTGACTTGCCATTACTTTTGCTAGAATATGGCGTTGGGTCATTCATATTCTGTTCACATGTGCATTGCTATGCTCTAAAGAGACGAGGGAAAAGAGGCAGTGTATCTATGATGGTGGACACATCTATTCCTCATTGATTCCAATAGACCCCAATGACTTTTGTGACTTTCTGAATACTGCATAATACATTTAAGTTGCACGTAATTTATAACCCCTTTATGACCCATTTGTGAGTGGAAAAAACATCATTTTAGTTCCAGGAAAGCTGGCAGCCTACCCTGGTGCTAATCTGCATTTAACATTCAACCCTCAAAGGCTTCAGAACTTCAGTGTGCATTGGAAAGAACTGTTGTTATAGACACTATATTCAAGCCTTATTCATAGGAAAGGCTTGTAAGCCATGTATTGGTTTCAGAGAGTGCCTACGTAATTTTTGCTGGATGATTCATGGGTTTGTGGGCTGTTGCTTCATCAGTGTTGTTGAGTATTGAGGAGCTGTCTTTGCTGAGAAAGTCCTGAAAATTGTTGCTTTTTTAATAGTAAATATTTAACAATTAAAAAAAACCAGTTACTTTACAGAGTTGTGATTGGAACAGCTGTCCAATCACAGCTGACCCTTACAAGTGTAAATAAACCACAAAATATCATGTCTAATCTGGATAAGAGGTATTTATAAGGTAAATCTGTTACAGTCAAGAGCATTTTTTTTAATTAGCTCATTTTAAGATGAGACCAATTACACTTTCAAGAAGAAAGTAGTTTTTTGTTCATGTTATGTGTTAGTATGAATATATTTTATTTAGGCATGTTTAGGCTCTGTGATCCAAAGCTGAATGGGTAACAAGAACCATTAAACGCTTTAGTAAACCATCTGACAAATGCTTTCAGATGTAAAAAAGGAACATACATGTTCTGTGTGTTAGGTTAACATACCAGACCGGCTTTAACTGCAAATTATCCATGACAGATGTTAGGGCATTTCAGTCCACTGTGGACCATAATCATCTTATCCAGCTTAAATAAAAAAATCAAATAGCTCAATTAAAATTATGAGCAAATAAATGTGCTAAAATCACAAATCTACTGAGTACAATGTTTTTTTTTTTAATTAATTTATAGTAAGTAGCAAAATGCAAGAAAGGAGAGTTTCTGTTGTTTAATAAGAATTCAATTGATAATCATTATACTGATATATTACTAATATATCATTATATCATATATGTTTTAAATTTACACTGAGGAAAATTTGATGCTCATTTATAAGATTATGACATGATATTCAAATTTTGGGCTGGACATTTCTTTTACTCAATCTCTTTTTTAACTGATAACATCACAGAGCTCAAAGAACCATGTTTTAGTGTTATGTAGGCCCAGCTGTCATGAGAATGTGTCTTAATGTAATAAATATGTCATCTGAGCCAAAAAGATACATATCATTCGGTTCCCCCAAGGTGAGGAGGAACAGCCTGTAAACTGGAGCATTTAGCCAGTGTTGCACCCATTAACCTCAGTAATCTCTGCCATTTAGAGAAAAATGAAGCAGCTAAAATGCTTCTGCTCAACCTGGTAACTTCATAAAGACCATCTCTAATGTGGGTCGGGCTTGAAGATCATCTCACCGGGTCTTGGGTGAAATTAAAACGTTTAATTACAGACTAAAGAGATCGCAAGCAGTAGCTACTTCGAAAAATGACAAGATGAATAAATGCAATTAGATTTTAAATAAGGAAATACATTAAGGCCAAATGAAAGACCACTGATGTTTCGTTCTTAGGTAAAGAAAGTGCATTTAGACAGGACACACAGCATTATTTTATTAATCTTGTGGTGTCCCTTTAACTCTATTCCTGCAGAATTTAAAGTAACAAAGTATGATGATGGAATTTAAATTGAGTTCTAAATGAAAGTTCCAGAGTAGCAAGTTTATCTGATCCTGTCACTCACAACACAAAAGGTGTATAAATGTAAACTTGTGAAATGGATGTTGTTGTCTGTATTCCTCTATAACTAAAATGTTTGACCTTTGGACCATTAGAATCAACAGCAAACAGCCCTTGTGGGAGGTTTAATGAAACATTAAATTATTTTGTGGTTATTGATGGAAGACAATGTCAGCTATACTGTACCATCACTAATGCAGTAAATAATCATTTAAAGGTAGTGGACAACTGTTTCATACAAACAAGATCGCTATTTTCATATTCCATGCAGTAATAATGGCCAATAAAAATACAATTCAAGAGATGAAACTCTTAAATAATATATATTTAGGACTAAAAGACTGATATTTCAACAATCTTCCTATCTTGTGCCCAGGATGACTACAAAACTACAAAACAAATAATCACAATATCACACACCCTCCAGGGTTTCAGTGTTTTAATCAGGCCTCATGCTTCTGTTTAATAAGGTCTCCTGTGGCAGATTCTTACTGGTGATAATTCTGAAATCACCAAAGGCTCTTGCCAGGTCATGTGACCTCTGTTAACGCGTGTTCACATTATTCTTCTGTGAATTTGTTAAGATGCTGTGGTTTATTACCAACAGTATGTAGGTTGTCACAGTAGATCTCCCTTAACAATTTAACACTGTGGTGACTGTGTTGCTATAGTTGCCTAACCTGGTTTCCATGCTCATTGCCTGCTTGCCTGTCTATCAATATGGGGTCATGGGTTCAAATCTTATATGGGGCCAGAGCAAAATTCATTAAGCATATATGTAATAAAATAGTGTGTGTCCCCTGCATAGTGACACACACTAACGATTAGATGCATACGAGATGGCTTGAGTTATATACCCCAGGTGCTATTTAAATTAATATAATGTAGCTCTGCGACTCTCCCTCACCCTGTTGTTGATTTTAACTCTAATACATTTTACATTGCTATCTCTCTTATTCTGTGTCCATGCTATCAGTCAACTGTTGATGTAGATATCAATCCGTGTAATTAGTCTGCGGCCATTACAAGAAGCAGAGGAGTTAATATGCATTACATTACAGCAAAAGGTGACTAGTGCAAATCTGTCAGTGTCTTGGGAAACAAGATGGAGCCCAAACGACAACAGATGAATGAGGGAGCGAGAATGCGAAACTCGTTTCTGCTCTGCGGCAGATGTCTAATGCCATACGTGAGCACACAGAAAACACTTCTGAGAGACATTTGGTGCACAGGGTGGTTTGCATGCACATAGGCATGCCGAGGTTAGGGTTCATGCATTTAAAATCTGTGGAGAGCTTATTAAACAAACCTTTCATTTCAGTGAAAATTAAAATTGACTTGCATGCCCCCAGGCCGCAGTAAGTGTAATAAATGTCTATGCATTTGAATTACCCTGCCTTTGCCTTTCAGTCAAACCTGCAATAGAGATGGCAGTGTCATGTATTACAGCCTCTGTGGTGATTGTTAATTCAGAAATCCTGTGTTAATGCTATATCTTACAGATGGGAAAAATGGCATAAATTGTACCATTCGATGAGATTAGTCACTGAAGAAAGAGAGAGGAAGAGGTGTTCTCAGCTCGGCTTATAAATGTCAGCTTGTGTTGATTACACTGTATGTTTGTCATCACAGCCATGGATGGCACCGTACAAATCTGGGTTGCTTGTTATTTGGGAGCCCCTTTTCCAACAACAAGCACTCCTCCCCACTCCTGGAGCATGTCTTCTCCCACTATCAGCATATTTTGATATAGGAGAGAAACTTGAAGGCTGTTGTCTTTTTCAAGCCTCTCAGATCCGTTGGCCTGGATTCGTAAACAGAAGTGTGTCAAACAGTTCTGTGTCTCAGCGGCTGATAAATCACACATTTGCTAGAATACATGCTGTTGTGACTTTGTCCGAGGTTGCAACTGTTTCACAATAAAAACATTTGGCAACCAACAGACTCTCCTGATATAAAAGGCAGGGGAGAATTGTACTGTAGACGGAAACATCCCAGCAGACATAATATTCCTGGGAATATATAATGCATGAGCCATGCATGAGTCCAGGTGCAAATACAAAGAAACAAATGACTGATGCTGATTTGAAGCCTGTTTAAGGAAGCATGTTGTTTTTATTTATAGTAACAATGATTTTACTGTGGATAAGGGGTGTTGTTAAACTCACTATAAAGCCAAATAAACTTGGATAGTTAAAATAGTTAATTAATAGGGGAAAGGCCAATTGTAGGATTTTTTTTCCACAGAGGGCACATGAGGGGGATTATTAAATGCTTTAATAAGTTGCCATCCTGTATCTTAACGGGTAGAGCATTGTGTTAGCAGCACAAAGATTGTGGGTTGAAACCTGGAATGCAAATACTGACAAAAAAATTAAACATTGAATTCACTGTAAGTTGCTTTGGATAAATATGTGTATTTATATGTGACATTGTACATATTCAAGTCTTGTAAGCTTTAAAGTCAGCAATATTTATTATTAATAATAGTTCAAACATGGCAAATGTGATTTGTGCTCCCAGAGGCCTGAAAGACACATAGCTTGTATTCTGCAAATGAAACAGTACTTGTTCCTGTCACTCAGCTTGTGGCAATACATGCAAACCAATTTATCTCATATGCAAATGTATTTAAAATAAAATTAAGTATGATATTAAACACAATGCCGCTTTGTTTTTTTATTTAAAAATAATAATATGTGGTTCATGCAACACCTGTCTACTATGAAATCTTCACTGTTTTTTTAATAAAATAAAATATGATGCAAAACACAACCATTCATTATAAAAAATAGTCTGTACAATAGGAAATAAAGACAAACAATAAGTTAAGTCGAAAGTATATTGGCAAATCTTCAGTGCAATGTTAACTTTAATGTAAAAAAATATATAAAACGTGCCTTAGCTGTAACTTAAGTAAAAAAAAAAAGATTTGACTGGAAACAACAATACATTTATCAGACCAAAGACTGCCTGTTAGATATACCCAAAACACAAATGATATCCCATGTTTAAACACTGGAGAGCCAGCAGCAAATTTATGACTTACCGAGATAAGGTTGTTCTCAGCTGGGTACATGACTGCCTATGGGCACTAACTGCCCATCACCTGGAACTCACACCTACATAAATGTCTTGTGAGGAAAAGATGTATAATGAAAGTCCACAATGAAAGTGGATTAAAATAGCATTTGATTTGATCCCCATTGCTTGTCATTTATTCTGTAAGACTAGTTCAATGATCAAAACAGAGGCCTGCACAGGTCTGCTTCCCACTCCTGCCAGGGTCTATTTTACACCCACCTGTTCCTGCTAACTGACACTGTTTACACCCGCTTCTAATGATTTTCTTCAGCACCCAACCAATATTTGTTACTTTGGGCCGTGTTTTTTTGTCACAGAGAAAGATGATGAAATACTTCTATAATACGTATCAAAATATAATATTATTAAAAAACATTTTACTGTCAACACAGATGAGAAAGTATGACAGAGAAAACAGAAAATACAACCTCACAAAAATTCACAAACATTATTTAAAAAAAATAAACAAAAATTTGCTATAATGTAGAATGAAATTCAAATTTTAACAATATAAACCAGCAATGCAGAAAATAATTTAAACCAGCCATGCACAATTAGAATCGTACCAAAGACAAATTTAAAGCTAAATTTAAAGCTGATTCAATTCTAAAGCTGCAAAACATGAGATCATATAAAATAAAATTTAACTTACTGAATCATTAAAAAGCACAAAATTTGAAAGTTTTTATAAAGTAGCCTAGCATTTTGCAAGCAAGGAACTTGTCTGCTGTCACAACAAAAGACAATATACCAATTTGCCTTTTGACAAATTGACAAAACAGATAAAACAGTGGAGATAAATGTAAATAAATCATGTGATTATCATTTCATGTGATTTTTTTTGAGTGCAGCAGCTCTTTATTTTTGATCCCAGTAGTTGAGAAGTAATTATTATTATTTAAACAACATCTGAAAGAAATTATTTAAATTTATGAGTGGCAGCCAGTCATTTTTCAGGAGTGTTCAGTGACCTCATGGCCCCTCCCCTGCCTACACAGCTGAGTACAGGATATGGAAGGTCTGTTTGGTGCATTAATACAGCACTGATGTGTAGTCAGTCAGTAGGTCTGTTTGTATGGAATGTTTTGAACATGACTCTTCCGACCAGACTTCAGAACCGTAATTTCCATAATTATTTTGTTCCTAATAAAGGTCAGAAAACATTTGCATTACTACTGAATGCCACTGTACTGGAGCTGTAGATTTCTATCATACTATACCCAAAACAGCAGTTTTAAAAAGAAAAAAACAGAATAAAGTATTGTGTTGGCCTCCTTGGATAGCCACTCAGGGGGTTGAAACACACTGGATTTATGTGTGCCGTCTTGCTCGAACCCGAGCACTTCTGTTGGCTGGGCTTCATGCAGAGTCAATACTAATGACGGAGGAGACTGTATGGCCACAGTGGGATTATAGCTTGGAGGCCCTCAGCTGCTCCTATTGTCGTCTCAAGCGGGGAAAGAAATGGTTAATGCTGTTTGCCTCCCCTGTTCTCCTCTGCATTGTCTGTGCAGTGCAGTCATTAAGGTTAATGGCTACGCAGATGTATTTGTTTTGAACTGTGAAAAACACAGCTCACAGGAACACATAGGTGCGCTGAACAAAATGATGTGTGTGGGGAAATTTGGAACAAAGTGCTTTCATGTGGTGTTCCTCCAGCGTACCCCAAACAGACCACAGGGGTGGTATGTTTGCGGTTTTAGCACTTTCCCCTCAGTGTAATGGATGAAGGATTGAGCACCGCAGCTTAGAATGTGGGCAACTGAGGGGCACGTTTGTAATTCATGTTTTTTACATGTGACAGCATCGTACCGGCGTGATACATACCTCAGGCGTTTCGCCACATTTCATCCCTGCAAATGAATGTCAGTGTCCAGCTGGATATAATCCGTCGCTGACAGGAGGGCAAACAAATGAGGGCATTCCATACGTGGCTAAATTAATCAAGCAAATTGCCTCAGCCGATGGACAGCCCATCTCTTTGGAAGATTCCAACACGGGTTTTCGTTCACACAGATGGTCAATATGCACAGCTTCAGCCGCTGTATCGCCAGCTTAGTAGAGGTGAGATAATGTCCTAGAATGGTGTCATGCTAACAGAGAGGTTATTGATATTGAGCACAGTGGTGGATCAGTAAAACAGTCTCCCTTGTATAAATTGACCATAGGGGAGCGGTTAACTGAGCGAGACTGCCTGCTTCCACATGCTAAGGCATATCAGTGCATTAGAGGAGCAAAGGCTCTTTGAGTGGATTGCCTGTGTAATGCAATCTGTATGCATGGGATCAGCACCACGCTAGCTGTGACTCCTTCATTTGTGTCCGACCAGGAGGGTCAACCTCCAGTCGTTTTTTCCTCAGTCTTCCTAGCTGTTCAGTTCTCGCATCAATCGTCAGTTTCGTTTAAGCAGAGGCAGAAATTGAAAATGCCACGTTCTCATGGCAACAATAATTCTAGCATGTCTGCTGTCTGGAGCATCTGTACAGTGGAACATGTTACTGTTAAACGGTTCCTTTCAGTGCAATAAAATCTTGATAATTACAACTGTGATGGCAGAGGTTACTTTTGGAGTTTGCTATTGAATCACCTATAAAAGATAAAGATTTTGTGTTTTAATTACTACACATGGTAACTTTACTAATGAATAATGAATGTGGCTCTGCACTGTATGTGCTCTGACTTTAAATGTATCACTATTACTTTCTCTCTTTCTCTCTCTCTCTCTCTCTCTCTCTCATTCTCTCACTCTGTCTTTTGATATCAATTTTAAAAGCAGATGGTAAAGAAAAGAGTGACCACTATTAAAAATATTCACAGCTTGCTAGGAAAAAGTGGATCATAGTATATTTTCAAAGGAAAGTCAGACAAAGCTTATCATTCAAATTATGTGGAAGTAACAACTCAATTATTCAACTCAATTATTATAATTATGTGAGAAATTGTGATAGCCAGTTTGTAATGGGCTGTTCATGAGTCACCTGTATGTCTGTCTCTCTCTCTCTCTTTCTCTCTATCACAGACACTAAATCTAAATATGAGTGTGACTGGTGAAAAGAACCTCAGGTGTGAACAAAACATAATGCAGTACTGTAAATTCCCTTTCCTCTTGATGTGAGGATAAAAATACTTACACTGTACACTCCTGAGACACTATCTTTTCTGTGTGCCAGTGAAATGATTTATATACTGGATTTACAGCAATAAATCTAAAAATATGAAATGTTGACAAACATGTCAAAGTAAATTTGAATTATTAAAACACAAATTTTCATAACAACCATGAGCAACTTTATCAATTTGCTTAGAAGTGACTGTTGCCTGATGCAAACCCATGAATTATTCCTAAGCAAGCTGTCTGAGTGGAGAAGAGGAGACAGAAAGACATAGATAGAGAGAGATAGACAGAGATAGAGAGAGTGGGGTGAGTGTAAGCACTGAGTCACAACTGCTGTGCGACAGCATGGACACAATGTGGGGTCCAGTCGTAAATTAAAATCACAGCAACTTGAAAGAGGAAAACCTGCATTCACTGCAGCAAAACTCGGCACAGCTCTCTAAAAAACCATTATACTTACTGTGTTTCACATGAACAGTGTCCTTCTCAGCAAAGCCAACATGAAAACCCATTTATCCATCAGGATTCATTGAATCATGACAAGTGGCTCCTAACATATTGGTTAGAAAATGGAATGAAAAAGTCTGTGTAAATACATAAGTACTGAGTTAGTATATGTATAGGTAAATATTGCTACTTCTTTGTGTTAATAAGCAGAAGCATTGTAGAAAAAAATAGATTATTTTAGATATTTATTGTTGCACTTCCTGCATTAGACCATTTAAATTTACAAAACAATAGTTGATCAAAATCATAATAAAAAATACATTTGCTATTTTAGATCCCTAAATTTTCACAAGACACGCATGTATACCATG